>BOPN01002325.1:7945-15445 GCA_017312705.2 Penaeus japonicus | reverse complement strand
GCGCGTATATCGCAATTACACCACCAAGGAAAGAAAAGACACGACAAACGAAGTATCAAATTCAGCATCGTACGTTGCAGCTCCGAGATAAATCAAGCTGGTGTCTGTTGTTTTCAATATCATCTTTATTTTTGTTTTTAAATCGATTTCAACATCCGGGGAATTTGATATCAGAGTCATCGCTGTTAATGTTTTTTAAGAACGAGTTACTAAATATCGATATATATATATATATATATATATATATATATATATATATATATATATGCTGTCTATCGCTACAGCATCTATGCTTGCGTTGTCTCTGTCCAATTTTCTGATGTGCTCATAACACCATTCAAAAAAATACTCATTAATAGAAAAAAATAATAATTCTCAATATGATTATGATTCTCTTCAAGCCGAGAACTTTTTCTTCTTTTTTCTTTTTTTTTTTTTTCTTCTTTTTTTGTCAGTCAAAATCATAGCAGAGGAAAAGACATAGAAAGAGGAAATGAGATAAATTCAAAATCATAGCAGAGGAAAAGACATAGAAAGAGGAAATTAGATAAATTCAAAATCATAGCAGAGGGAGAGGCTTAGAAAGAGGAAATTAGATAAATACAAAATGAAGTCGAATAACCGGAGAGTAAGAATGTTTTCTAAGCCAATGAACATTTTTCAGATGAAGGCCTCACTGACCTCACTGAAATTACCTGAAAACTTGGAAAAGGGCAGAAGAACCCAAGTGGTCTCATGGCTACTGGTGAATGTCAGCTGGTTCATAAACTTATCACAGAACTTCATATCCGGAATGGACTTCGAAAAAACACAATACTTAGAACCTGAAACATCCATTATATATTTCAGCAAAGAACAGATATGTGTGTGTATGTATGTGTAAAAAAAAAGAAAAAAAAAAGAGAGAAAGCAAGACTACATATTACTACACACCCCATTTACAATACCCGAGTCACCTAACATCAAATTGCAGCGCATATCTCCGTGGCCATAACACAATATAATCTCGACGCCATAAAGATCTTGATATCAATAACATATCACTGCATTGTCCCATTTATTACCCAGCCTCCTTTTTATTATCCGTTTAAGAGGAGACTTGTGACAGCGCGGCATAAGGCAAAACGTAACGAGTCAAGAGATAAATACAATCACATGTAAGTCAAGGCCACTCTCCTCTTTCCTCTTCCTTGCTTCTTATCTTGCGCATGTTTGTACGTCACGGTCTTAGCATGTTTTGTTTTATTGTTTCCTGCCAAATAACCGTGTGTTTATAAACTGATTGGGGGGAAGTGAATAGATACTATGGCCAGCTGGGGTACTTGGCACAGGGTCATTTTAACGCCAGCGTGGAAAGGCGATGCATTCCCGAGTCCTTGGCCTTTGTAAACACCCTCCTTCACCGGTTGGTACATTAACCCAAAAACCGTTATAAATCACCTTCCCCCTTGTATTTTGAATATATATACCTCAAACGACAGCTAAACACGAAACACGGCCTACATTTTCCAGTCATTGTTTTCTCAATTCCACACGCTAGACATTACCTTCGTGTGAGGCACAGCTCAGTCAGCTGGTAATTTTACTTTGTTTTGATTAATGCGTCGAACGTCCACTCGCATCGCCTGCCCTCCCATTCTCGTCCATGGAAGTAATTGGCGGGAATTTCTTCTCGGTTTTTTACTTACTAACGTATTCTGATTCCAGTAATCCGAGGTTCAATTATGATTCTGGGTCCTAATTATGTCGTTACTGATCAAAGACTAAGCGAGGTCGTAATTGCCTCCAAAATGAAGTAATGAATATTTAAACGGTAGTGTGATCTCGTTGGTGACTGGGCGAAGCAGTTCAGGTGACTCGAACTGAACTTTTTGATACTCGTTTTTACTTTTCGTATTTTGGAAAGGGACTTAGACTGGACCACTTTACTACATACACGGTATTTATGCGTAATGAAGGGTATGTGTGAGCTATTGTGTATAGGGTTTATTCCACAATCAAATTATCATCGCCATTGCAAATATCAACGCTTGTTTCATACCGCAAACAAATAAAAATGCACGTGCACACACGTTCACACAACCGTATATATTTACACAAGTGTAAGTGTGTGTGTGTGTATGATATATATATATATATATATATATATATATATATATATATATATATATATATATATATTCATATATATGTATGTATGTGTGTATACATACATCCATACATACATACATACATACAATCCTGTCTTCCTCTGCACTACCCTCCATCTTCGGCAGATCTCGAGGGAAGCGAGAAACCAATCCCCGTGTTGTGCCTCTTCCCGCCACAACACGGATCCAACGGGATGTTATGAAGTCACACGAGACCGGTAAGTTAACAGACAGTCCCTGAGGTGATGTTGATCGCTTCGTTGCTTGCTTTAAGAGTTCGAACTTCAAGTCATCAAGTTCCATGAGATATGCTTGACATGAGCTCTATGCACTGCTTCCATAGGGCTTTGTTTTGAAGTTTGTTTTTTAGAGTGTTGTGTGCCCATCTTGCGCTGAGTCCCAATGTGTCTGAAAGTTGATTTAGAGGAAAAGAAGTACATGTATTTTCTTTATTAAAACCCGGCAATTCAGATTGATATCAAAATCCAAGCATAGCCCCCCCCCCACACACACACACGCTCATTAGTTCAACTTGATACAGCTGATAATTATATAAATACATGTCATTGCCTTTTATGCTATCTATGTGTGTTATCTCCCAGAGAGTTGAGGGTTATGGTACCTGTTATCTCATGGCCACTGCAGACACTGACCCACTCATCACTGTGTTATCAAGAACAAGTGCTAGATAATAGGCCTGCTTGATTCCGGTGATGATGATGGTGTTGATTCATGACTGGTTTGGTGGTGTCCTGTGTATGATTAAGTGTATTATGATGCCTTGTTCCATTTAGTGTATTATGTCTTGTTTTAGGAGCTGTGTTATGAAATCTCTTTTTTTCTTATTTAATCGTAGTCATGTGCCCCGTTTTAGAAACTCCATTGCCTCGTTTTAGGAACTGTGTGGATGTGTCCTATTATAGGAATTTATTTTGATGGTGTCTTTTAGGATATGTCATTTGGTGTCCCATTTTAGGAACTATTTTTCTGTTTTGTTTTTTTTTAATTGAAGTATGATCTTCCATCTTAAAAATGTTATGTTGACTTGCTTTGGTAATTATTGCACATTGCACCGATTTATGGATTACGTCATTTGCGATAGTTATGGATAATTAACAACAGATAGAATGTTTTCAGATTCAGGTTTATAGAATTTGTAATCTATTTTATTTGCAGTCATGAACATTTTTTTTTTTTTTTTTTTACATTCAGTATGGACAGAAAGAATAGCTAATCCGCATTAATAATTTTGCTAATCAAGCCGTAGTAATAAATGATACGTCCCTTTCCATTAAGCAATTTGCAAGATTAACGAGAACCCATTATGTTCCCTCGTGTCTTGCACATTGCTGTCGGAAGAGTCATATGGATGGACCACTCTTGCAATTCATATAGTCCGTTTATGTGTCAAAAAAATAATACATACGATTTTTTTTTTTTTTTTTTTTTTTTTTTTTTTTAAGATGAGGCAACAATTCGGAAATCTTTCTGGGTTTTATCTTCAGACTTGAATCTATGGGGATTTCACTTGTCAATAAACCTATTTTGTTTATAGTGGGCGTGTCTACCACAGTATCAACACGATAGAATATTTTGTCATTCATGTGTATGTATACTGATAGATAGTTTGATAGACTTGAAGGTGTGCTTGTATGCTTGGCCATGTGATTGTGTGTATTTGTTTTGTGTTTGTCTGATATCTAAAATGTTGTTTGTTGTTTAGTATATGGAATGTTTGTTGTGTGATGCTTGAAATGTTATTTACTGTGTGATGCTTGAAATGTTGTTTGTTGTGTGATGTCTGGAATGTTGTTTGTTGTGTGATGCTTGAAATGTTGTTTGTTGTGTGATGCTTGAAATGTTGTTTGTTGTGTGATGATTGAAATGTTGTTTGTTGTGTGATGTTTGAAATTATGTTTGTTGTGTGATGTCTGGAATGTTGTTTGTTGTGTGATGCCTGGAATGTTGTTTGTTGTGTGATGCTTGAAATGTTGTTTGTTGTGTGATGTTTGAAATGTTGTTTGTTGTGTGATGATTGAAATGTTGTTTGTTGTGTGATGTTTGAAATGATGTTTATTGTGTGATGTTTGAAATGTTGTTTGTTGTGTGATGATTGAAATGTTGTTTGTTGTGTGATGTTTGAAATGATGTTTATTGTGTGATGCTTGAAATGTTGTTTGTTGTGTGATGCTTGAAATGTTGTTTGTTGTGTGATGTCTAAAATGTTGTTTGTTCTGTGATACCTGAAACGTTTTGATGAGCTGCCTGAAATATTTAGCAAATACCATACACCAATAATCCCTTCAGGCAGAACCCCAAGGGCAGGAAGACACAACTCAGACATGATGCACGGGCGGCTTTCGGCCTGAGATGAGACACGTGTGACGAGAGTGACGGGGCAAACACGACAGGAGGTCCGTTGAGAGGCAGGACAAGTGGCTTCGTTACGTAACTTCAGTGGGTCAAGAACATACCTCAGACTTGCAAGAAAGTACAGTGTGTGAAGTTGAGGGATTATTTTCCACTGTAATACTTTCTTTCGCTCGCTTTCGCTCGTTCTTTCTCTCTCTCTCTCTCTCCCTCGCTCTTGTTATATGTGTGTATGTATATGTATATATGTATATATATATATATATATATATATATGTATATATATATTTATTTATTTATATATACATACATACATATAAATTCGTTGTATATGTATGTGTGTGTTGTTATTTATATACATATATATATATATATATATATATATATATATATATATATATATATATATATATATATATATATTCATAGATATTCATATAAATGTATGTATGTATGTAATATAGATAGATACACAGATAGATAGATTTATGTATTCATATATATAGATATATTTGGAGACTACATCCAGTCTATGAGTCTATCAGACAAGTTATTCAGCATTGTTTCAAGAATCTCACAGGTGCAGCGATGTAATTATTAAGCCAGTCATTTACATAGTAGTAGTATTATTAACCCCATCAATTCCATAGCAGTATTCAGTAAAAGATCCATATTTAAGGGTAGAGGTTTGGTGGTCCATATGAAGATCAGATTTCTTGTTATGAAACAATTCAGAAGAAACATGAAATAGTCGGGTAAACTATTCTTCTGTAATTGGAAGGAAAGAACAGTGATTAACGGCTTATATCATTAGTTTTTTTTATAAAGTTCAGGTGTGGTTTTTATCATGTGTTAAGAAATTGTCTGAAACACGGGTAATCGTCAGAATAGATAAGTTATCCCTATTTCATTTTACGTTTTCTGTAAGCGCTTAAAATTTCATTTGAGGGGTAACTAATAAAAATTATTTATAATTACTATAAAGACAGACTTGATAAAGACTGAAGAAAAAATATATGTAAATAAAAAATTAGTTTGTTTTTTTATTCAAAGCACATTGTTGCCCATACTAACAAAACTGATACCGACAGTTTCATGTAAAGTAGCTTTATTTGTATCCGACTAAGGCGAGGATAGTGACCCCCAAAGCTAGAGAGGGCATTGAATATACCAAGGAAGTTTCTGAGGGTCCTATTCTTTTGAAGCAAGCAGAGCGTAGACCAATAAAGGAGGTAGAGCTTCAAGTGATCTGAGGGGCCTCCGTACTAGTGGCGCTCCAGCAAAGAGACGCAAACTTTCACCGCGTATATTCTGACACGAGAGAGCTTGCCCTGTTTCTGTATCTGACTATAAACTGGTTAGGTATGTTTACAAACACTATCTTAAGAGATGATACGTGGGAGAATTTAGCTGAAGCTAGTCCACCACATAATTAACACAAATACAATCGCTGTAGTAGGTCAGTAATGATAAATTCTAATATAAATAGTCAGTTCGTATTATAAGCAATTCATCGATACCAGACATTGTCAGTGACAATATCTTTTTTTTTTTTTTGTAGTTTTTAGGGAGATTTACCAAAACCGATTATAGAATGGATAAATTTCGCACACAACTTAGGTGCTAAGTGTCAGGTGAAGCACTGGTGATTTCCCCTCATTCCCTTTGCCCCTTATCCCGTTTATAAGAGCCACTTTCCCAAAGATAAACTTATGGCCACTTTGTTAAGCCTTCAAAATATACATATTTCCTGAAACTGCTTCAAATCTTTTTACTCTTGGTTTCACAAAGGTAGGCTTTTGATTAGTATTAGTGGAGAAACTCGCCGTAATGTCGGTATGTCGGAATTGTTTCCCTGTCGGCATTTCCCCTGGCCACTGCAACCACATGTTTGAATAAGATGCAGCCACATTAAGAACATTTATGAAGTCGAATTCCTGCAGAAAAAAAACGAATTATCCATTTTACTTTTCCTCCTCCGAAGAGCCAGTCTGCTGGACGTTATAACTTCATTTACGTTGTAATTAAAGTGTACTAAATGCACAGTTAATACACTATTCATTTCTTAACCTACTTTCATTTACTAAACTCCAAATACTCTTCCTTGGTCATTGTAAGATCCCAAATAGATAAGAATGAACTTTGAACCTGATCGACTGCACGTCTGTGTACCTCTCGCCCCTGACCATACACGGCCGGTCAGCTCAGGTCAGCATTTTTAGCAACATACGATTAGCACCATATTTCTAAATCAGTTATAGGATTCTCACCTTTATATCCGATTCTAGTGCGCCTATATTGCACCCAAGGCATCTCTACAGGGTCTCTTTGTATTCATGCTTTTACGTGTTTGTCATTGATTTTGGCTTGTCATATGACTATTTAATATGTGTTTTTAAGAAATGATGATATACATCCTAATGAAATTTTTATCTACTTATTTTGTTCGTCTTCATATCTTGATTTCATGATATCAGTTTAACGGTAAACATATTCAGTAAGAGACGCATCGGTTATAAACATCATATAATAATTGAATAAATATAGATTTAACGATTATCATATATAATTGTAATATTAACAGATCACACCAGGTTAAACCATTCTTTACTTGAATAACAGGATAGGCTTACTGGACATATCTAAGCAGATATTCTGTTGTCACCGTCGACGTATTATCATTATCTATAAAAATGACATGTGCAGTGATAAATTCAAATTTCCGAAGAGAGGAAGGGAGAGGCCGGAAATAAACACTCCTGTTGCTGTCATGCACTAGTAATGCGGTCACGTAATCATGGTTACTATGTGTGAGAAAGAGTATGTGTGTGTGTGTGTGTGTGTGTCTGTATACATACAGACACACACATATATAAATATATATATATATATATATATATATATATATATATATATCGAAATATCTATATCTCTCTATATATTTATGTATTCATAGATATTTATATAAATGTATGTATGC
>BOPN01002324.1:215000-217464 GCA_017312705.2 Penaeus japonicus | reverse complement strand
GGGGGGGGGGGGGGGGGGAGCCATGCTAGCACGTCCCTCTTCTTGAAATCTTCAATTATAATTCATGAGCTTTTAGATTCGTGGGAATACTGGAACATGTTACAACTTCTCGCGCCGTTTTCCGAACTATTTAGGATTCATTCCAACACAGACTATCAAGACGGCAACAAGGAGCACACAATCCGACGTTACGACGGGAGATGGCGTAGCAGGGGGAGAGGGAGAAGGAGAGGGGGAGGGAGGGAGAGAGAGAGGAAAAGATAAGGATGTAGAGGGCGAGGATGTAGGAGAGAGAGAGACAGAGATAGATAGATAGAGAGAGAGAGAGAGAGAGAGAGAGAGAGAGAGAGAGAGAGAGAGAGAGAGAGAGAGAGGGGGGGGGGGGGAGAGTGGGGATGAATGATGTCAAAAACAATGGAACAACTACAAGTATCAATTTCCTCTTAAAAACAAATGCTACCGAAACTCATGTTAAGGACGCGTAGAAGAGACAGCAAGGCAGCCGCTAATACAAAAGGCTTAAAACATTGGAGACAGCTACTGCAAGCATGTGCACTAATTATTGCCTAACCCAAATAAAACTGACCATATGTTGCAAGCGGTGCCGCTCACACTGGTCTAATATCTCTGGGACAAGCAGGTTATATGTACGGGACGTGGTAATACTGGTCATTAAAAAATGGGTAAATATGGACGCCGACTTGGCAACAGTGTTTCGCAAAGTACCAGTGACTCCAGCCATCAAACAGTAATAGGAGTACTATTTCGAAAATAAAATGGCCGCAGTGGAAAAACAAAAAAGAAGGAAAGTGTTTTTCTTAGGAAAACTTAGGGACAGAAGTGGGGGGGGGGGGGGGGGCAAAGACAAAACACAAGACACAAAACAAAGAGAGAATTCCCCCCCCCCCTAAAAAGACATAGGGACAGACCTTAGGTGGAAATATGGCAACAGTGGAAAAAAAAAAAAAAATCATAGGAACAGAATCGAGAGAAAAAATGACAACGGTGAATATCTTTTTCTCTTTTGAGAGCATAGAGAGAGAATTGAAAAAAAGAAAGAAAGAAAGAAAGAAAGAAAGAAAAAAAAGAGAAAAAAAAAAAACGGAAACACATGACGGCACATCCTCGAATCCGGGTCATAATATAGGACCGACCTTCTACCCTTCCAGCCCGCAGTTAAGCAACACGGAACTACGGATGATGGCGATATAAAATTTCAGACGTGACTACAATATCCGCCGCGTGGATTTCATTAAAACAGCAGAAGACATAAAAAGAAGGCGATACAGCATCATAAAATCTAAAAAAAAAACTAACTTAACATTTATATTGTGGTAGATCATTGTGTTTAGATGACAGCAGTAACATCAACATAAGCAATAACAATAATGATAAGACTATTAGTTGCTATAATAATGATAACATCTATGATGATGATGATGATGATAATAATAATAATAATAATAATAATAATAATAATGATAATTACAATAATGATAATGATAATAATAATAGTAATAATAACAATAGTAAAATAAAAATACTAACACCTACAACAGCAATAATAATAATGATGGTGGTAACTACAGTAATATAAACAATGCAAATGTTACTGGCAAATCTACATCTAAAGACTTTTAACAAATGTTATCTCTCACAACCTGTCGTTTGAATTGTATAAAGTCCATATGCAAAAATTAAATTTCAACGTATTTGATTTTAATGGGTGTGCACACGCTATATCCCCCCATCTCTCCCTTTCTTCCCCTTTCTCTCTCTCTCTCTCTCTCTCTCTCTCTCTCTCTCTCTCTCTCTCTCTCTCTCTCCCTCTCTCTCTCTCTCTCTCTCTCTCTCTCTCTCTCTCTTCCCGTAAGCCATAAACATACATTTCAATTGTGTGTGTTTTTTTTCTGGAGAAAGACCCTCGCCTTAACAAGAGAGCGGTCTTTAAACGTGAATTATTTCCCCTTTTGAAATTATTTATGCGAGAACCAATTACTCACAAAGTGCTTCATGATTCAAGAGCAAGTGTTCCTTATGTCTGCCTCGTGAGGAATTTGCGGTTTAACCGACCACAGCAAATCCTCATTCGGTATTTACTTTTACTCAACTGTGAGAGAACTAAAATATTTCACTTTTCCCGTAAGACACATCTGATTTTTCGAGAGGTTTCAGGGGAGCTTCGTTGTTGCTCATTTCACACTGGAAGAAGGCATTTTCAGTGACCTTTCAGCAAGGATGTTGTTGAAGTCCGATCGATTTTTGGTATACCATAAAAGGGCATGTCGAATGACGAATTCAAGCGTTTTTGTACTTTGAAAATTGAAACATCCTTATTGGTACGTGTGCAATGACTGATACGTATATAACGCAACGCATGGATCAATAGCTACAACATGCTTATAAAAACTACCAGTCACTAGAGCCGAATTGCATATATTAGACGCTTGAGAAATATATTAAT
>BOPN01002324.1:207500-210000 GCA_017312705.2 Penaeus japonicus | reverse complement strand
ACTGCATAAAGGATTCTAGTCAGATTTTACCATTATTTTCATGTCTATAAAACTGCCAATAAGGCCGAAAAAGATGGTATGGTTTGCGGGGAATTTTGCCGCGTCAACAGCGTCTGGTCTTGACCCATATTACGGAGGGAAGACTCATCAGGTCAGCGCGCAGGTCTCATCCAAGTCGCAAAGTCGTCTCCTCGCGTACGTGTCCTGAACCATGTGAAGATCTATGTCTTTTGTGACCTGTGAGTTCCACCTTACCCTCCAAGTTCAGCTAACTCTTGATGCATAGGGAATCAGGGTTTTATGGAAAAATACGTTTTTCTTTTTCTTTGTGCCACACTTGATTTAATATAAGTACTTTGCATATTGGACAATAGGCGTGATTCTTTCTTCTGCAATACAATATACAATTTCGCTGCAAAACAAGTATCATTGATATTTTTTACTATGTACCGTCAGCATATTCATTGAACAATCGATACCATTCAGAAATAATATGAATCATAAATTGATAAAGCAATTAAATGCCAGTAACAAAGGGACTATTGACAAGTCACCAATGCGTATAAAATGAAAACTTGATGATAATTATCTGTTAGTTCCGTGCTTATTACTAGACCTTAACCGCAATATGTCACATCATCTGGTCAACCTTGCCAAGTCATCATAAATCTAGTGCTTTCATCATTCAGTAGAGTTATCTTATGGAAACAACAACACAAAAACAAAAGTGCATATCCCCCCAAAAAATAGAAAACAATATATCCTCAAAAGAAAAAAATCTTTCTTGTCTTTTATCCGGTAATAAACGAGATAAAAACAGCTAACATTTAATCTAACGGCGAACATCTTGTGTCTACGATGCAGCTGTCTTAGATATCACTTGAGAAATGGCGTTTCTAAGTCTCTACCCTCTCCTGCTTGTTGTCTAGCAAGAATGTATGAAAAATAAAGTCTGCGGTAATGTGACTCCGCTTTTGACTTACAATTTATTCAAATGATCATCTTAATGGACATGTGATGGGCAACATATTCCCCGTAATGGATTGTGAAGCGACTTTTAGTATATATTCAGGTAACATGTTGGTAATTTAGCAACTTATTGTGCAGGTCAAAGAGATTTGTTGTCAATTAGATGTGATCAGCAAGTATAATAGACTATAATGGAAAAGCGGCGGCAGTGTTGTCATTAAAGCAGGTTAAACCGAAAGTCACGACGGCACCCAATAATACAAGATGTTTTTAACTTGAAACATGTATCGGATTTCAATATCAATATTCAATAAACTTATTGGGTGATTATTGCTACCGTGTGTGCACTCCGAGACACATGATTATAGATCTTGACAAAATAAAGGAACTCAATACATTAGAAGAGTCGTCATCAAATAGGTATAATGCATCATTTCTTGCCATGGCTAATAACTCTAGCCCTTTCATGATTTTATTTTTCTTTCAGATGACTATCCAAGGTTTTGTTGACTTACGAATCCAATCCGTCAACATTGTACTGGAAACTGTCTCTCATGACTTTCTATATCCCTGTTGTAACACTGTTGTAAAATGCCGAGTTATTGCAATAATCACTATGCAAATAGGCAATTGTAGGCAAATACATGGGGTTTATGTTTTGGAGTGATTAATTAACTGCAACGTAAGACAGAAATAATGAATGGTCTCTCGACTTATAGATGACATATCGTTTTTCTTTTTTTTCTTTCCGATGGGTAATTTTGCACAGAAACTACAATAAAAAGAAAACGATTTATCTTAATACCAGCCAACAATTTATGTTAATGCAAACAAAACATTTGCGTCACTCGGAGCATAGTGACGAACCATAATGATGTGTGTATGTGTGTGAGCGCGCGTCTTTAAGCGTACGTGCATGCATATGTGTATCCGTGCGTGGGTACAAAGGCGCGTATAATTAGCCCATTCAACCGACGTAACCCCTCCTGGTGGAAGGACATGAACTGCGCTAGTTTAAAGCAGTGTCCGCAAGGCGAGATAAGTCTCCCTCAATACAAGGGCAGCGGCCATTAGTGTTGGTAAAAGAGCCATTGACGTCCGGAACCCAGGAGAGATTAATGCGGCGAGGCCTGGCTTTCCTCTAATGCACAAGATAAAAGCTTATTGGCCAAGTTTTGTCGCCACTTCTGTCTCACACTCCCCGACTCTGGCTATCAATCCACACAAACTTTTGCCTTGGCTAGTTTATGTAACGAGTAGATTTTCTAAAGGATTCGGGAGTAACAGCTGGGAAAGAGGATTCTGATAATTATATAAATTCATCTCGCCCCCCTCCCCCTCCCCCGCCCTCAGGAACTGATTATACTATTCTCAAATACTATTTCAGTCGCATCCATAAACTAGTCGTGCGTTACTGGTAAATGACATTTAACATTTAACAATGTTTATTTGTATCATAAAACTTTTACGTTTTTTTTTGTTTTACTCCGCATGAACACTACGATAATATTTAGCGTGACTGTTTTCAAAA
>BOPN01002324.1:197500-205000 GCA_017312705.2 Penaeus japonicus | reverse complement strand
GCACAAAGAAAAACTCAGGAGAGATGGGCTGTCTATGACCAGCTTCTTCCTTCCACATCCTGCAGGATAGTTATAAGCTGAAATATCCCTCATATTTTGGGCCCAATGCATGCTCTGGACACTCGCTGCTGTGACTAAATGTTCATGCATGAGATATACGAGCAGCCAATGGTAAGAATTTAGATCTACACCCAGTTATCTCAAGCTAGTCAAACAGATGCTGTCCATTGCCTTGTAAAAAAAAAGCGAGAATTTACTGCCCTTATAAATTGGCGAGGGATTCATTTGTATATTGGCTTTACTTAGAAACCGAATAAACTCGAGCGCTCGGAAAACTCGATCATCCGTTTGCGAATAAGAGTATCGTAAAATGAGGTTATTTATTGCGAGAGCTTCTTTTCCAATTTTTGAGTAATGGCTCGCTGAGTACTGGCGGGGGGGAAGTTAAACCACCATAACGAATAGCTTCACTTTCTTCCGATAATGGTGTCTGAGGAAATCAAGACTTCGGGCTTATAGCTTTATTGAAGAACAAAAAAAGAAAAGAAATAGGAAAAAAATAAACTTGGAGTAAGTGAGAGAGAGACTCAGAGGGAGACGTTTTAGAATTCACATAGAGGAGGATGCTGGCTGAGCGATGAGAGAGGCTCATGGGGAAGAGGAGGAGGAGGAGGAGGAGAGGAGGAAGGGAAGGAGGAGGGAGGGGGTGGGGAAGGGGGTGCCAATGGACTCCCTCTCTTGGCATACACTGACTGTGCAATTCGAGGTTGCAATTCGGACCACGACGCTGAATTATGCGGGCGAGGAAGTACTGATCCGGGAGCCGTCTCGGGGATGTTAGTCAACTCTCCGACACCTCGTTTTTTGCGTTTTGATTTATTTGATGACCCGAGTGAGCTCTGCGCCCCTCCGAATATTTACGTCGATCCGTCAGCGCGCGGAATGTATTCTCCGGAATAAACATCACTCTGCTAGCACACACACACAAACTCAGACCATTACCTTTTCTAGGTAGCGCTAAAACACTCTCTGAGTAAAAAAAAAAAAAAAAAAAAAAAAAAAAAAAAAAAAAAAAAAAAAAAAAAAAAAAAATAACTTTTAATACAAGTACTTATCGTCGCCGAAAAAGTACTTCGTTACGCCAACAACACTTTAGAGCAATGGACTCTGCCATGGCAATAATCACCAAATGTTTATCAACTGCTAAACCTAATTAAGAGACAATATTGACAGATAGCTGGAGCACAAGCCATATCTACCCACCCCCTACCCCTACCCCTACCCTACCCCACCCCACTCGCCACAGACCTCTCCTGAACCCGTGAGTGAAACAAGTGAAGGAAGGAGAGCAGGAGGGAGTCCATCAACCATTAGATAAGAGAAGGTCGGACGAAGGTCAGAGGGATGGGAGGGGAGTGTTGGGGGGGAGGGGGTAGGAGGAGGCGATCTAATGGGTGTTGAGAGTAGCTGCCACGTCAGCACTAAGGCGCCACGCGTAGATGGGAAATATTGAGGGGAGATTCCCAATGAGAGCGCGCCCACAAGATCGTCTAATAGCGCCGTAATAAAGTGGTCGTCTCGGAAGTTGGTCCTTCATCTCGAGTTATTTCGAAAACGAGAAAAAAAATAAAGAGGAAAGGCGAAAGGATACGTTCACACATACGCTAACTCACTCACACGCACTCACACACACACACACACACACACACATACACAAACCGGAGCATATTTTTTTCTTGTCTTTCTTTCCTGTTATTTTCCCTTCAAATGGAAATAAGGATTCTATGTGCGAAAATATGATAATGCCATACAACAAGAGAAATATATTTGGTTTAAATGTCATTAAAAATGTGGTTAAACTAGAAACGTACAAATCACTTTAATTAAAACAAGATATTGCACGTCACTGCAATTAATCTGAGTGGCGTACACAGAAGCGATTAATCTAGCATGGTGTAGATAGATATAATTAATACCATATATCTCTTCGCCGTCAATATTGGGAAACTTACGACCGTCATAGCTTATCTAACCCGACTACTAAGGCCTACACACGATCATTGAAAGGCATGCATGGGTTTACCCTAACTGCAGGGACTAAACAAGGGCTCCCAGTCGGCAACAGGCAATCAGGATCGTGCAGGCAGTCCCTTGCGGGCGTCGAGAAGGACCTGCCGTTGCCGCTGATCACCTCTCGCCGCCGTTAGAACGAGGGCCAATAACGGGAGAGGCTGAAGCTCCTCCGCGGACCCTGGCGGTTGTTATGGCCAGCTCAGGGCTTTTTTTTTTTTGACCCGCTGTCCGTTTTTTTGTGTCGAAGAATCTGAATATCTGTGTCTTTGCTGAGGGGATCTATTCTTATATATATTTTTTTCTCTTTTCTCTTTCTATGGCTCTCTATCTGTATCTCTGTCTGTCTCCCTCTCTCTGTCCTACTCTCTCTCTCTCTCTCTCTCTCTCTCTCTCTCTCTCTCTCTCTCTCTCTCTCTCTCTCCCTCTCTCTTAACTCCCCAATCTTCCCCATATACGGCCCATAATCCTACCGTTCATTCTATCTCCCTGTCCCACTCCCATCTCCCACTGCGCGTCTCTCTCTCTCTCCTTCTCCCCACCCTCCTTCTCTTCACCCTCCTTCTCCACCGCCTTCCTTCCCCGCCGCCCTTGTAATGCCACGGAAACTTGACACAAGTGCCTAGCCTCTTCGGGTTAAATGGACACAGACTCTCATTCCAACGCAGAAAGTCTCATCCTCTCCCGTCCGAACAAGCTGAAGAAATTATTTTACGAGGTAATCAAGGGGACGCGGCCATACAAAAATGAAGGCATTTGGTTATTGAGTGGGAGAGAAACGGAGAAGAGAAGGCTGGGAATTAGAATGGAAGAATGGGAGAAATAGATAGATAGGTACATTGATATATAAATATATATATATATATATATATATATATATATATAATATATATATATATATATATATATATATATATATATATATATATACACACACACACACACACACACACACACACACACACACATATATATATATATATATATATATATATATATATATATATATATATCTCTATATATCTCTCTCTCTCTCTCTCTCTCTATATATATATATATATATATATGTATATATATATATATATATATATATATATATATATATATATATATATATATATACACACACACACACACACACACACACACACACAGAAAGGGCACACAAGGAGTCTGATAGATAAACAAAGAGATAAAAAGTAAAATCCAAAACAGAAGCAAGCAAACAGATCAAGAGAAAGAGGGGAAGGGGAAGAGGCCCCACGAACGAGGGGAAAATAGACATTCATACGTTTCCCGACCTTAAATATCACCGAGGAAAAAAACCGTCAGTCGCGACTCATGGTGGTCCCGCTGACAAAAGTTGTTCCACAATGGATGTGCGCCAGTTGTCCTCGGCCGCCATTTTCCTTCCTATCTTTATTCCTGCTCGCACATACCTGATTTAACTCCTTAGGTTTTACCGCTCGTGTATCATATCGCCGTTCCTTATCAGCTGGAAAGTTTTCCGTCTCGCTCGAATCGCTGGCGAAACCGTCGCGGGGACTCGTATGATAAATTCGTGAGGGTCTGTACGAGTTTATGCATTTTGCGCTTCCGCGGTTTGTGTACAGCTGAGACCCCGGCTTGGCTGCGCTAATTAATGTAGTTCGCCTTAAAGTCGGTTTAAAGTGGTTATTCTGTACCTCTGTGAACAACTTCTATGCATTAGATTCAATACAGATATAGACATTGATATGCAGATTCACTCGTACATGCACATAAAAACAGACTTTCATAATCTCGCATACAAACAAACAAACAAACAGCAATCGCACAAACAAACGACCCACACACGCACATACACAAATAATGCCCTCACACGCATAAATTTACATATATGCTTGCACTCCGAAGTAGCTCTCCGTGGCCCAACTCCGTCTTTTATGAAGCGGGTATCACATGTCAAAGTCAGTCGGGCCGTCATGTCGGGGCGGAGGCGAAACGCAAGGGAGCGCCGCGACCAGCGTCGTCTAGACCCCCCGCTCATCCCCCCAACCCCCCTCCTCCTTCTTCCCCCATTTCCCCTCCTCTAGTTCTCTCGTCGTCCCCTTCCCCCTGCCCTCTTAGGATCCTTCCTCCTTTCCTCCTCTACGCTTCCTTCCTACTTGTCCTCTCATTCCCCCTTTCCTCGTCTTTGCCTCATTTCCTTCTTCCCTTCTCCATACTCCCTCCCTTCCTAATTCCCTTCTCTATGTTCACTCCTTCCTTCTTCGCTCCAATATGCTCCTTCCATTCTTCCCCTTCATTTCTCTTTACATCCCTCCCCCTTCCCCCCTTCCTCCTTCTATCTTATAGGGACCCCTCCCCCTTACCCCTTCTTCCTTGTCCTATCTCCTCCCCTTCCTCCTATCCTCCTCTTTACCCCCCCCCCCCTTCCCCACCACCACCACACCGCCATGACGAAGCATCCAGCATCCTTCCTCTGCTCACTTATCTTCGCTCCCGCCTTCCTCTCTCTCTTCCTTCCCCCCCCCCTTCATCCGAGATATTCCTTCCTGCGTTCGTCTTGTAAACCCCCTCCTCCCTACCCCTCCTTCTCTTTGCGTCCCTTCATTTTTTTTTCTTTTTGCTCTCTCTCTCTTTATTTCTTGCATGACCTATATATCGTCTCCAGCTTCAACCCCCATCCCTCACCCCCCCTTCCCTCCCTCTTCCTACCCTTCCCCTTCCCCTTCCCTCATCTTCCCTCTTCCTCCCCCCTCTCCCCTTATATAGTACGAGTTTCCTCCACCTCACAAAGGCGCCATGTTATTTCTTTCCCTTAAATAGGTATTTATTTTCCGTACCTAACTTACGATCGGCTTCCGCATATGTCGCCTCATGTTACTGGAATTCTTTTTTTTTCGTTACAACATACCTCATAACATAGATGCTACTATATTTATATTTGTCTATTGTCTTATTATTTTCTTCTTAAATTGTTATCATTACTATCATAATTAGTTTTATCATTATAAATATGTGTGTGTGTGTGTGTGTGTGTGTGTGTGTGTGTGTGTGTGTGTGTGTGTGTGTGTGTGTGGTGTGTGTGTGTGTGTGTGTGTGTGTGTGTGTGTGTGTGTGTGTGTGTGTGTAAGTATATATATATATATATATATATATATATATATATATATATGTGTGTATGTGTGTATGTATGTGTGTATGTATGTATGTATATATATATATATATATATATATATATATATATATATATATATATATATTATACATACATATATATATATTATATATATATTATATATATATATATATATATATATATATATGTATATATATATATATATATATATATATATATATATATATATATATATATACATACATACATATAAGTGCGTGTGTATACTTGTTTTCATTTCCATTTATTGGGATTCTCTCTTCCGTCTCTGCTTCCCTCATACCCTCTTCACCTCACCCAAATTCCTCCCCTCCCTCATGATTTCCTCGTGCCCCCTCCTCCGCCCCTTCCACGGGAACTCTAACAACGGCTGCTCGTTAATGTTCCTTGTTGATGGTTTATGTAAATGTGACGTCATCGCAATCATTAGCGTTCTCGCTCGAGATGTAGACCCTTTCCTCCTGATCTCTACTACCCGTTTCCCTCACCCGCCCCCCCCCCTCCATTCACCCCTTCTTACCCCAGAATCTCTGATAGCAATAATAGCCAAGTCCTTAGAAGGCGACGCCCGCCGTCACATGCCGCATCTATCATTCATGGCGCTTGGGTTTATTTTGCATATTTCCTGATCTTGCCTCATATTCGGAATGCTAATCCAGTTACTATTACATCCCAACACACACAGACGAACACGCACACGCACATGCACACACACACACACACACACACACACACACACACACACACACACACACACACACACACACACTTACACATACATACAGACATAGCTCTGTCTAAATCCACGTATTCTAATCTTATTTCTAAGCTAGTCTTATCATTATCCCAGCCTTATAATATCGCCTTTGAGAATACTCGCAGCTCTGGTCTAAAAGGCGTCGGGTTTGTAGGTCCCACGATAAACAGTTTGGAGAAACGCAGTCCGCGCCAAAAGTTTATACCGTTTATTGACTCTCTTAACGATCCTCTGTTTTATAAGAAAAGCTGTATAAAGTTTCCGATCCCCTTTCATCTGCGGAATCAATAGACTCTATTACTGGCGGCGGTCACTACACGAGGATTGTCTTTACTCGTGTTTATTTTTTATTGACTCTAAAAACACACACAAAAAAAAAAAAAAAAAAAAAAAAAAAAAATACTGGCCAGTATAAGATAAACCGCAAGGCGAATTCCATCTACATATTTCTGAAGAAAAGGCGTTGCTTTAGATGTAAATCCATTTTCCACCTGTTATTTCCCCCGAGAAAGTGCGAGGTGATGGACAGGTAACGAGGCAACAGCTATTCTTTTTTGTTTGTTTTTTGTTTACCTCCCGTCACGCGGGGTCGGCGCCCCCTCGCCCTGCTCTCACACACTCTCGTAACTCACTCTCCTATAATTAGTTTTTTTTTGTACACTTTAACTTCGTGACAAATTGGGCATCTATAATTACTTTTTCCAGTAGCTCTATCCTTTGATAATTCCATCCAGGAATTTCGAAACCTGTGAACTATACTTGATATTATAGTAAATAATAACATATTTTACATGCCTACAGAAAGAATAAGTCATCAAGTCATCAAAATCTGCTATATCGACCAAGAAATATATATCAAAAATGAATTCATCCCGTCCGCCATATTTACCAGAAAACAAATGAAACAAGAAGTGCGCCTCGAGACCCCTGCGAACCGGCTGCCTTAGCCTACTCGCCGCCTGTAGCAGGTCCCGAGGGAGCAGAGACCACGTCTTAGGGTCGTAGCCTCAAAGTGGCTACTCCCACCAGCGCCTTGGGAAAATGCTTACCCACGAACCCTTTTAATGTTGTTTTTATACTCTGAAATACGATTTCATTCGCGGAGACTACGAAAAAGCAAACACCTGGGAAAATACTGGATCTGATAACTTTTTGAAAAATCATATATTTTTTCTTCTGGGAATTTACAAAGTACAATCTTTGCAAACACCAGCGCCGACAATGATAACGAAACAAGATGTCCTGGCTTCTCCCATTACTTCAAGCGGCGGTAATAGAAGGAGATGCCACAATTTGCTGTCGACTTTGTATTACCACTTCTAATGTAACCCTTTGGGAACTGGACTAATTTCTCGTGCGTCTATTTCAGAATAAAATCTGCATTAAAAAATAGTATACATTAGCATAAAAGATACCGTATATGGGACTCGAGTCCGGAGTGTAGTGAAAAGCCTTGTATATACTTTAGGATTTCATTTCCATACTACTAAACTTTATATCGAGAGAAGTT
>BOPN01002324.1:175000-185000 GCA_017312705.2 Penaeus japonicus | reverse complement strand
CACATAACACTGAACACGAACTGCTTTTTTTAAGAAAGAGAGGGAAATGTATAGATATAGATAGATGAATGTACGTATATATATATATATATATATATATATATATATATATATATATATATATATATATATATATATATATATGTATGCATGTATGTATGTATTAATATATACATACATCCAAGGCAATCAAGCGATAAGGAGGAAGAAAAGAGCGAGAGTAAAAGAGAAAATTGGGTCGGGAAAGAAAAAAATTAGACGTGGGCGCCGTTTCATTCATTCAAAGCGGGAGGCTTCAATGACTTAATAAATTGTTTTGAGCAGCGGCCTCGCGGAAGAGAGCGTCTTGAGACAGACTAGACAAGGGAAGAAGAGGGATGCGGATTCAATGGGGGCTAAGATAGGAGATAGATCGATAGACGGAGAGAGAGAGAGAGGGAGAAATAGAGAGAGAGAGAGAACGAGAGAGAGAGAGAGAACGAGAGAGAGAGAGAGAGAGAGAAAGAGAGATATATAAATAGATAGATCTGCTTGCATATGATAAAGATTAGCTCTGCAGGTGTTGCTTGTACTTAACAAAAATGAGAGAGAGAGAGAGAGAGAGAGAGAGAGAGAGAGAGAGAGAGAGAGAAAGAAAGAGAGAGATAAAAGAAAGAAAGAAAGAAAGAGAGAGAGAGATAAAGAGAGAAAAAAAAATCGTCACGGAACAAAATGCCACCTTTTGTTTTAGCTTTGCATAAAGAAAAAAATCCATGATAGCAATAAATACCCAGGGATATGTCACGATGAAACATGTTGTATAACAGAACGATTAAGGCTTATAACGACAACCCATTCCGCCGGGATACGATAAGAGGCAAGCATAAGACTCAGCTGGCAACAGTGGGGTGGGGGAGGAAGAGGGGGAGGGGGGCGGGGAGGAGGGAAGGTAAGGGGGAGGGGAGGATTGAGATAGGGGAGGAGAGGGAGAGGGAGGGGGTGGGAGGAGGAAACGCCATTACTACATCGAGACTGGAGAGGAATTTGTTGTATATTATTGATTCATCGATCGATGGGGGTGGAGGAGGAGAAGGAGGAGGAGGAGGAGGAGGTGATGGAGGAGGAGGAGGAGGTAGAGGAGTAAGAGGAGGAAGAAGAGGAAGGGGAGGAGGAGGAGGAGGAGGTTGAGGAGAAGGAGGTAGAAGAGGCAGAGAACGAAGAGGAGGAGGAAGAAGATGAGGAGGAGGATAAGGATGAGGAGGTGGAGGAGGAGGAGGAATAAGAATAGGAAGAGGAGAAGGATGAGGATGAAGAGGGAGATGAGGAAGATGCAGAACAGGAGAAGGAGGAGGAGGAATAATAATAATAATAAAGAGAGATGGGACATAGGAGGGGGAGAAATAGGAGTAATAGGAGGCAAAGCAGCAACAGCAATAAGGTTCCGGAGGAGAGGAGCGAAAAATCTTGAAGTTGGAGCACGGAGCTGCAATCAGGATCTGCATGCATGGCAAGACCCACTCTCTCTCTCGCCCTCTCGCCCTTCCCCCTACCTGACCGTGCCTGCGCCTCACACTTCGATAGGGGGCACCGAGGCATAGACCGCCATGCACGAGATGTATGTAGCCGGTGGGTGTGCATGATGGAGCGGATGATCTTTAAAGCGGGGGAACATTTGCTTGCAAAACGACATGCACAAGGTACACGTAGGCAAAAAACAACAAACAAACAAACAAAAAAACATATTGGCATATATTCACACACACACACACACACACACACACACACTAACACACACACACACACACTAACACACAAACACACACACACACACACACACACACACACGTGCACTTCCATTCCCAATATCACACAAACACAAACATACACACGCGCGCGCACAAAAGAAGCACATATAACTACGCAAAAAAAAAATAATAATAAATAAAAAATAAATAATAATAATAATAAATAAATACAAATAAACAGACAAACAAACAGAAACAAATCCCCCCCCCCCCCCACAGACACGTACTCACGCACCCGTATAATAAGCGACCGAGCGGCCTCTACAATATGACCCCCGAAATTATATCCCTTTAATTCATGGAAACCATTAAAGAGAATTGCCCTAAAAATCGTCCTCTGCGACCATGGCTGGAGAGAGACTGTTGGCACCTGGCGAGGCTTCACTGCATATCTCTCTCTCTCTCTCTCTCTCTCTCTCTCTCTCTCTCTCTCTCTATCTCTGCCGCCGGTTGTTTTGTCACTGATGTGGCATTATGGAAATGTTTACCGTACGGCACCCTAATGACTTAACCCAACTGCTGCCATGATAATAAACCTCTCTGACAAATGCGCTACTGGCGGGGCGCGACGGAGTGCTCATTATTGCAACGATTGCAATGGTACTCCAGTAGCACAATGCGGTTGAAAGAACCCGGTACTAGAGTGGTGCACACCTAGGAAACCTTCCCTATGCTGCACTGCCGTCATATACTGGACGGCTGGGAGAGTTGGTGTGCCGGTAAATATTGCACAGTGCCGCTACTGGACTCGGGGGAGGCTGGGTGTACGTGCAGGCCCCTCTCGTCCGGAACGCCCCTGCAGTTGGCACAGGAGGCTGCAGGACGAGGAGGAGGAGGTATGGGAGGAGGAGGAGGAGGAGGAGGGGGACGAGGAGGGGAAGAAGAGGAGGAGGAGGGGAGGAAGAGGAGGAGGAGGGGAGGAAGAGGAGGAGGAGGGGAGGAAGAGGAGGAGGAGGAGGAGGAGGAGGAGGAGGAGGAGGAGGAGGAGGAGGGGATGATGATGATGATGATTATGATGATGATGGTGATGATGATGATGATGATGGTGATGATGATGGCGATGGTGATGATGATGACGACGTGTAGGATGAGTTTAGGAGGAGGAGGAGGAGGAGGAGGAGGAGAAGGTGGAGGAGGAGAAGTAGAAGAAGAAGCAGGAGGAGGAGGTATGAGAGGAGATGGAGGTATGGGAGGAGGAGTAGGAGAATTCAGGGATGAAGGAAGAAGAAGGGATGGAGGAGAAAGTACAGGAACGGGGAGAGGAAGAGGTAGAGGAGGAGAAAGAGGTCTGCTCACTTGGTCCTCCTCCTTATCTACCCGTTCACGACTCATTACTCTTATCAGGCAAATTTTCGGACCGGTAAACACACCTTAATATGACTTGATACAGATAACGCGATAACACAGTCAGGGTGGGAGGGGGTGGGGTGGGAGAGAGAAAAGGTGAGGATGGGAGAGAGGTAGGGGAGGGAGGGGGGGGGGGGGGGGGGGTGGGAGAGAGAAAAGGTGAGGATGGGAGAGAGGTAGGGGAGGGAGGAGGAAGGAGGAGGAGGAGGAGGAGGAGGAGAAAGAGGAAGAGGAGGAGAAAGAGGCAGAAGAAGAAGAAATAGAAGAATGAGAAGACGAAAAAAAAATAAAAAGAAGAAAAAGAAGAATCAGAAGCGGTGGAATGGATAGATTGAAAGAAAGAGGGAAGGGGGCAGAGACAGAGAGGGAGGGATGGAGGCAGTAAGAGAGGGAGGGAGGGCAGGGAGAGAGGCATGGTGGGAGACAGGCATGGAGGGGGAGGGGATGGGGGGGTGGGTGAGGATGATAGGGGAAAATGGCGCGCCTTCTCCATATCGGCCACTTATCGCGAGACTGAGGCATTCCATTTCCGCCAGATTTAGCTAGAAACTGCCCTATTTCCCTAATCTCGCCCAATAGATAATGTCGCGCGAGAGAGCATCAATAGAAATAGCTCCTATGCATCAAGGAGGGGTTGGGGGCACACTTTGCATGGGGGAACAGGGTGAAGGGTGACGCCCTGAAGTCTAAGGATAAGAAGGAGATTCGAAGTAGGAGACACGACTTGGGTAGAGGGTGTGGGGGGAGTTGGCAATCTGCATTTCCTTTATCTTTCTCTCTCTCAATTTCTTGCTCTCTTTCTCCCTCTCTCTCCCAATTTCTTGCTCTCTCTCTCTCTCAATTTCTTGCTCTCTTTCTCCCTCTCTCTCCCAATTTCTTGCTCTCTCTCTCTCTCAATTTCTTGCTCTCTTTCTCCCTCTCCCTCTCTCTCTCTCTCTCTCTCTCTCTCTCTCTCTCTCTTAAGTTTGTTCTGGCCTCGGGAAGGAAAACGATTATATGGCGGAATGAGAATTCTGGGTTCCAGATGAAGGTCCAGAGCGGCTTGCCTCGTCTCCATTGTCTTTATGGCGGACGCCGAGAGCTTTCTATTTCCTCCAGATTTAACCGGGAAAGCGGCGGTCGCGTCCCAGCGGATCCGACTCATGCGATGATGCCGCAAGGAGGAGGAGGAGGAGGAGGAGGACAAGAATGAGAAGAAGAAGAAGAAAAAGAAGAAGAAGAAGGAGGTGAGAGGGCGCGGCTAACGAGGCTTCGGAAGCCACTGGAAGCATTCCCAGGTAAAAATGGGGAATTGTAGGTTAATGATATAAGTGGTACGGGGAAAGGGAAAGAAGAGGAAGGAAAGAATGAAGAGAAATATGAGGAAAAGGAAGGAAAACATACAGTACATACATACATACACATGTACACACACACACACACATATATATATATATATATAAATATATATATATATATAAATTTATATATATACATATATATATATATGTACATATATATATATATATACATATATATATATATATATATATATATATATATATATACATATACATATACATATGATAGTCTTTAAACTCTTTAAGGTCTAGCTAGCACACGCAGGCAGCTTGGAATCTCTTACGAAGGATCTCAGGATTTTTCAAAGTTGTAACTTATCGCGCCATAGCTTAGCCCGGGAGGAACGAGGGAAATCTTGAAAGCTACGAATCCGCAATACAGCAGCACTTTCATCACTTCCGAGCCCTGGGATGAGGCAAAGGTGCGCCCGCTCCTTCGCGAAGCACGGGAATGGCCTGACCTGCTTTATGCCGCCCTCGCTAGCATGCAAGGAGGCTAAATTGCGAGCAGGGGGAAGGGAGCGAAGGGGCGCATGAGGCCCCAAGTCTGGCTCGGGCTGCGCGAGGGGCGGCCGGGGCCAACCAACTAGCAGCTTGGCATCCGAAAAATGCAGCAGCCAATGTGTAACGTCACACAATCACGTTTGCATAGAGAAAAGTGCTTACCTAACGGCAACACGTGAGAACGCTGGGCGCCGCGGGGGGTAAAATAAAGGTTGGACGTGACGTCATCTTGTTCATATGGTCAGGCGCATTCCCGTCCCTTTTAGCTCCTCCCAAGCCAAATCCTGCAGTTGCAACTCCTATCAACAACTACCCTAATCTCTGCAAAGATATTCGTCTGTAGGCGATAAATACAAGTTGTCTTCCCTTCTCATCTCGCGCCCGGTTCCTTCCGTGCTGAGAGCGCGCGTCCCCTCCCTCCCTCCTCCTTTCACCAGGAACACAATAAATCAAGGGAGAATATCCATCGAGTGTTTAAACTTCGCGAAGTGTTGCAGTTCATCAACTCATCCGCTGTCGAGAGGCCGCTTCATAATAGACCCTCACCTCCTTCACTGCATCTTCCCTGACATGGCTTCATACTAATTCTAGCAATCTCTCCACTATAGGTCAATCAATTAATGCGATTCTTTCGGGTCTCCAGCCACCCGCCTCTAATTAATTATCATTAGATTCATTAAAAGCCAACTTGGCTAATCACCCCCTTCCCCTCTTCCTCCCCCTCTCCCACCCCCGTCCCTTCACCCTCGAGTCCCACAGGCGTCAAATTCTCGCGAGTTGTTTGTTTCCTTGCGTTTGAAGGCCACGACGCAAACATCATAAGACTTGCATTACAGGCAGCACGAGCGACGGGCAAAAAAAACACGCCGAAAGGGAACGCGTCTCGAAATATTTCAGCGTGAAACAAGAAGTGGCAGAAAGAGTGACCATAAAGACGATCGTCTAGAAAAGTGGTTAAACAAGATTCACAAGATTTTTTTCTTTCTTTTTTCTTTTTGCCTTTGATGTTGGAGGTAGCAAGTCGCGCATAAATAACGGCCATATATCTTCCCAGCAGCAGCCTGCCTGACTTATAGCCGATGTGACGTCACGGAAAGACCGGCAACATTTTCCTTTCCATTTTCCAGCGGGGTCTCCGATTCCCGCATGTCCCATTAAGCCGTTGTCCCGTTCATTGACGAGGAATTAATTATTCCATTTTCTGCATAATAATGATATTAGGATGAATGGGGGAGCGGGAGGCGGCGTGACGGCGACAGGAGTTGAACCGCATGTGGCTCATTCGCCCTCGCGGGGATAACGATCCCGCCCGTGCAATTCCGGGAAGGAGCCCGACCCTCGCCCGCCTCGCACGCCCACTTGTACTACCGCCCATGCCCTCTCTTAGCCCCTCCGCCTTCTCCCTCTCGGCCTGACCGCTTTCGCTGACGCAGCCACTAGAGGAAGCGACCCGAACGACCCTCTTCCGCAGCCACCTGCAGAAGCGACACATTCCCCGGCGCGTCTTCGTCGTAAATACGGGATCCATCAGCAGTTAAGGGCAGGTAGGGGGGGGGGGGGGGGGGGGGGGGGGGGGTGGGGGGGAGGGGGGGCTCCTTCTTCTCCGCCCTCGTGTCACATGCGAAGCTCCATCCCAGAATTCCCCGGTCTTCCCAACATCCGATTTATCAAAACTGTCAAATGAAGACTGCGAGAGTGCATACCTGGAGCAGCCCTATCACAGCGAGAGATAATTCAATTACTATGCGTCAAAATTAAACTTCTGCGGATAACATCGAATTATCTAATCCTCGAAAATAAATGATGCTCATCTAATTGACTATCATGTCTAATTGATAGAGATTTAACTTCACGTTTCGCCGCCACGAACATCAACAGTTAAAATTAATAATAAAAAAAAGGTGCTGAAAAAAATCAGTTCATTGGCACGAAAGATCGTCGCTAATTGCACACCTTATCTCAGTACTACGCACGTTTATATCCCCCCCCCACCCCCCTTGGGTTTCTCCCTTCCTTCGCCACAGTGCCTCCACCTGCCCCAGTTACCCAACGGCGAAATACGACACCATTCCGAAATCCTGAGTAATTTAGCTCTGGTATGCAGGACGACAAGTTTCGCAAGGCAGCATGTCGGATGTCTCTGTCATGCCTACACTCGGAAAGATAACAGACAAGGGAAATGCATTCCCCAACGACGGCTGGTCATAAACCCTGTCAAGCGCACTAAAATTCACCTTGGCCGCACCAAACCGGCATCCAAACGCACACAATATGCACTGCATCTACACTTACATGACATAATTTGACGCAATCCATCACGCACAGACAAAAACGCAATGTAACACCAGAACGGCGGTATATTGCACACGCCGCTCTTAGGCTTACTAGGACGGTGCATATTTACGTTTGCATAAAACTCGTTGCAACGCACTGACACTTCCGACAACATACAAGCGCATTTATCAATGATCAACATCCCATTATCGTATGTTGCAAAAATATCCTCCGCGTGTTCGTTTTCTTGTCCCTAATTATTATTTATGGTCCTACTTCTTTTTCTGCTCCTGTGAATCTATAAGTACAATTCATAATTCCCTAAAGTTTGGGATTTCATTCATAGAGAAACAGCTGTTCATTCATGTTTTATCTGTTTTTTACTTCAAATAAATCTGGCGCGTCGCTCCGCTTTGGCGAAAGGATCGAAGGTGAGAAATAACAATAAGATAAAAATGGCAAGATGACATCAGTCGGTGGCTTCATTCCTTACCAATCATGAAGAGCGAATCTCACGTAAAAGTTTCAGGTATTCGGATAATGACTAATTTTTACCTGCAACCTGTCACTGTGCAATCTGCCCTTCGTCTGCCGGTCATTTAGAAAGGACCAAGTTAACTTACGAGTTGGCAACTTCACAGACGAGGCCCTGTGCCAAAAAAGTAAGCGTTAAGATCCAGCTGTCACGTCTAATTTTAGACATGATTTGATGAGCAGTTCATAAGAAAACCTCATATCGTAGCGGTCGGAATCAAACCAAACCCGTTGTATCTGCCTTTCGGCCCGTTTGCTTGCGCGCGTCAGTGACTGCAAGAAGCGCTTGAAACTTGGCCGGCCATACTTGAGGTTTCTATCGCGCCGGAGTCTCGTTCTCGGGCTTCACATCTTCCTCCCGCGATGAGACTGCGCCGCCTGTCACTCCTGATTAACTAAGCGAGGTGACATAACCTGCACAACTCGCGAGCTTCCACTGTTACGCGGACATCACCCCCTTTTCTTTGTATCTGTATTTTTCAGCTTTAAAATTTCACGCAGCATTTATTTTCACTGCGATCTGACGGCGCACTTTAAAGGGAAGACCGAAACACTATTCAGAAAATAAAATATATCCTTAGACAGCTTCTAGACGCTAACAATAGCACTCATTGAACGGAAGTGCCTCGTAATCCTAATATATTGCAAAATATTCCACATTCGACCTAAAAAGGGTGTCACATTACTTGTAAAGTTTCACCATTAAAATAATAAATATTGTACGTGTTGTGTGTGTTTGTGTGTGTGTGATATAGACACATACACACAAACACACAAACACAAACAAACAAACACACACACACACACACACACACACACACACACACACACACACACACATATATATATATATATATATATATATATATATATATATATATATACATACATATATTCCCGTCAATAGCTAAAAGAAGCTCGGTTTCAGATTTTCGCGTAAGTATCGTAGCAAGAATATTCCCGGCGTAACAACCGCAATTGTCTCGTTCCGCCCCAGTGCCGCGTCGTATCCTCGCGAGACCTCTCCTCACGGTGCCTGGGTCGTGCACTCGGCCAAGAATATGATGCCTCTTTCAAGAACAAACGCTGAACGCGGCTTAATGACTTGAAAACACTTATGCCAAACGACCAAACGACCGGCGCACAACTCCCACTGACTAATACTGAAACTTGCTCTCGTTACTGTTATCCTTTCTTTCCTCCAAAGTTGCCAAGCACCGAACATCTAACGAGTATAAACATATAAGCTCAAGAACTACCATCAAGACTTCAGTATATATAGATATTAGGATTATTGACGTGTTCTGTAGCTCATATATAATTCTCAAGTTAAGCAGGGAGGGGCAAGAGAGAGGGGGAAGGACAGGAGAAAGAGGGGGAGGGGAGATAGCAAGAGAGAGGGAAAGGGGAGGAAGAATAGGAGAGAGGGAAGCGTGAGTTTAACAGGCAGATAACAAGGTGTCTTAGCATGGCAGAGCTATGAGTAGAAGAGCGTTCCGCGACGTCGTGGAAGAACAATAGCACCGTTGAATGTATCGCTCTTTTGGGGCAAAGAGGGGAGGAGGAGGACGAGGGGGTAGAGCAGAGGGAAGAAGGAAGAGAAAGAGAGCAGGAGAGGGAGAGGGAGAGGGGGATCTAGGAGGCAGGATGTGGGAGGGGAGTGCGACACAGCTACTCTCTCAAGCCCCTCGTCCTCATAACTGGCAACTTGGGATCTATTTCATGCCAGATGACACGACTTCTAAACAAGGCCTGGAGCATTAGCTGGTGCGGTCGTTGAAAAATGTCAATAACTCCAACGCTCCGGCCAATTTGTCACTGTCGTACTCGTGGACTTGTATTGTTGTGCAGCAGATGTTTGTTAAAGATGGAAGCCAGTGACTGCGAAAACGATGCTGCCTTCGTGCATCCTATTTCCGTGTGTGTGTGTGTGTGTGTGTGTGTGTGTGTGTGTGTGTGTGTGTGTGTGTGTGTGTGTGTGTGTGTGTGTGTGTGTGTGTGTGTGTGTGTGTGTTGTTATATTCAGAGGTCAAAGGTTAGAGCCCCCCCAAAACAAAAACAAAAAACTAATGAATATAAAAACATATTACTCAGACATTGCATTCATTTGGAAATAACATTCAACAAATCTATCCATTTACAGAAACGCTCGCCCAGTGGCACACGCAACCAATTTGCTTCAAACTCATGCAATCAAGCAAGCACAAGCAAGCCACC
>BOPN01002324.1:157500-162500 GCA_017312705.2 Penaeus japonicus | reverse complement strand
TGGAAATCCGATCTTTTGTTTCCCTCACCCCCTTTTCCCCTTATTGCCTCACCCTTCCCTGTGATTCTTATAAGAGTCCGCGCTATCTGATTACTTCACGGTCGAGGAGCGACAGATTGCGTCTAACCTTAGAAACAGCTGACCGTCATGATTAGCCAACAATGATGAATAAGAGATTTCTTTTCATTCTTCTTTCATCGTCGTTTTCAACCGAAGTCATGTTCTAATGTTAACTATAATATATGCATTTGAGTTTTTTTTTTTTACTTTTTACTTTATTTACTTTTATCTTATTCAGTTATATTTTTATTTTATTTTATTCTTACTTTATCTTTTTCCTTTTACTATTTGCTTTATTCGCGTTTAAATTTTGCTTGATTTACTTTCTACCTTTTAATTTACACTTTTTCATATACTTATTTATCTATTATTTTTACAAATTTCAAAGAAATATCCCAATCGAAATGTCCCAGTAGAATCATCAGTAATATCCTAACAAGCATTACTTAACGCAATAACATTTTGTCAAAACTTAACAGATTTTGCGTGAAAAATAACAACCCATGAATCACTGGTTGCTATAATCGCCGGTGCTGCGGGAAACTGCGATGGGGTTCAACTGAACTGGGTTCAACTCTTTCATAGCGAGTTCCTGGGGGAAGGAGGGTGTGCATGGAGGAGGAGAGTTAGGGGGAAGGGGGAGGAGGGGGGGGGCAGATTAATTATAGTATTGGCACGGACTGAGAGAGTGGGATTACCCTGGAGCTGGGGTCATCAGCTCAGTTTTAAGGTGATGGTCGACGTACCACGCCCCGGGGAGGGTGGTGTGGGGTGGGGTGGGGTGGGGTTGGGGGGAAGGGAGAAGGAGGAGTACGGGGGGTACGACGACGGCGACGGAGAACGACAAAGATGAAACGGAGGAGGAGGAGGATAAAAAAGAAAGAACACAAGAAGGAGGAGGGGAAGAATAAGAATGAAAATGAGAAGGAGGAGGAGGAGTAGGAGAAAAATAATAATAAGAAGGAGGAGAAAAAGAAGAAGAAGAGGAAGCAGTAGGAGGAGACAAAGAGATGGAGAAACGACAATGAAAAAGAAAGACCGGAGAGAGAAAGAGAAAGGGAAAGAGAACGAGGTAAGTTGATGGTTCAAATGCGGTTCTTCTACCACCGAGTCTCCGTGTGCTCGTATTCCGAACGTCGAGATAAAACCCCACAGGCCATCAGACACAGAAACCACAGTGTGCGTCTCCGGCACCGACGACACCTCCTTCGCCCCCATCCCCGACGTCAGGTCCTTTTCTACAGGAAATGGGCGGCTCCCATGTCACAGCATCCTGAGAGCTTCCGCTGAATCCCTTTCGAGACAAAGAAACAGCAACAAAAGTGTTTCTATTCACAAAAAAAAACAGGGGAGAAAATACTGAAAGTAAATATCACAGGGCCTACCGACGTCGGCTGACGGTCAGCTGGGCCTGGAAAGGTCTTAAAGTCTGATATATTAAGGGTTGTAAAGAAGCCCCAATCTCCGAAAGAGAATTTCTATCCCGGTGCCCCTTCTACAACCTTCCCTCTCCCATATCCCCCCTCCCATCTCCCCACTAAGCGCCCCCTTCAAATCTCCCCACTCAGCACTCCCCTCCCATCTCCCCACTCAGCAATCCCCTCCCATCTCCCCACTCAGCACTGAGCACCCCCTCCAATCCGCCCATTGAACCTATCGAGGATCACTATACCATTCCCTGTTCCCGCTCAGTTGAGTGAGATTTGCGAAGGCGTAAAAAAGGAAGAAAAAAAAAAGAACTATGGAGACAAGAGCGTCCGACTATCCCGGGCGACGACTAGCTGAGTGCCAGCCTATAAAAGAAGGGACAAAGCGGCTCTCGCTATTAGTAGCCCTGTGCCAGAGAAAATGAAGCTCCATTACCAAGCGATATTGGGTGAGGTCGACGGTCGGGACGCTATTAGTAACATCGTGTACAGGGCTGAGGACTTCTCGAAGCTCACGATTACTCGAGTCTGCAAGGGGAATGAGTTGGTTCTTGCTATGAATGATACGAGGCGAGAGGAGCGGGGGAGGCATCTCGTGAAAACAACAACAACAACAACAAGAACAACAACAACAACAACAAAACGCAATTCGGAGTCACCGCGCAAGACACTCCGACAGTCATCAGTGTTGTGAACCAGACACTTGTGATAGTGATCTTTGGGGGAAGTTCGGTTAAGTGTCCCGGATAATGACCATGACTGGCACAGTGCTACCTAATTACACCCTTAATTAACATGTTTTTTGGGGCCCTAAAGTGTGGACAAAAGTACCAATGTAAAGGCTAATTAGTAAGAGTAATTAATGGTCCCTCCCCTTCCAGTAATTCCATGAAATAGGAATGAGCGGGGCGAAGGCCTTATTAAAAAGAAATTTCTTTGTTCTTTGAAAATACTTTGGAAATTGTTCTCGGGGTTATTTGATATAGATGTATCAAATGGACTGATTTCTTTAAGCAAATCTGGGGAAGTTTTTTAAGTTTAGTTGATTGAAAGAGAGGCGAGAACGCCCTAAATAAATGATATAGCGCAAACTTCGCAAAGGGATAGAAATCCAATAAAACCATTAACGATGTAAGAGAGAAAAATATCTCCATTAGGCGACCGCGATATAAAACACGGCAGAAAAGGGAGAGCAGAAGGAAATTAGTGGACAGAGACGTCGGAAATAATAACTGACCGAGCGAGAATCCGACAAGAAATCAAATCCTTCCGAGAAGCGAACAAGGAAAAAGTTATGAAACCTTAGAGACCCAAAGTTATGTTTACGTGACTGGAGCGCGCAGAGCCTATTAGAAATACTCTAAAATATCCTCTCAGGCTTGGCAATTTCTCACAAATGACGTGAACTTCAAGTTTCCGTCAGATTCTCTGCGAATTCTCAACAAAGATTCGTCTTCATCTATCACGAGGCGAGGGAAAATATATATGAGAGATGACATGAACTTTACGAGGTCAAAACAATAACCAGAATCTAAATCTTATGATGTCAATGATATTCAAGTAACTTTAACTCAGCAGAGCTAATTCGAATAACGAACTTTACTTTGCATGATATCAGAGTTAATCGCGTTTAAGGCCAGTGTAAACGAACTTTGGGTGTGAAGGCTGTGAAGATAGTGTTAGAGTGTAGCAGTTGGTGAAACAATGACGGGTTTGATGGTGAGTCTCACGCGAAGAAAGCACACTGTTACGGGATAGTGCTGTCGTGTCGTTTAGAAGAACGTATAGAGAAACTACCCGTGAATATGCGCCGAGTGTGTCTGTGTGGAAGGGCGGCGGGCGGGGAGAGGAGGGCGAAGGGGGGTGATGATGGGGAGAGAGGAGAAGAGGGAAGAGGGAGGGAGATGGGGAGGATAGGGAGGAGGGGGGAAAGGGAAGGTGGAAGAGTAAGAAGGGGATGAAGGGAAGGGGGAGGAAAGGGAAGAGGGAGGGAGATGGAGAGGATGGGGAGAGGGAAGGGGGGGGGGGGAGGGAGAAATGGGCAATGGGGAGAAGGGAAGAAGTAAACCGGGGGGGGGGGGGTAGAGGGAGATAATAGGGAGGAAAGGGAAGAGGGAAGATGATAAGGATTATGGGGAAAAGGGATGAAAGGGTAGAGGGAGGGAGACGGGCAGGATTGGAAGAAGGTAAGCAGGCGAAGATGGGGAGAGGGGAAGCAGGGAATGAGGGGAAACGGAGCAAGGGAAGGGAGAAGAAGGAAAACAAAGGAGATTCCTATACGGCGAGTGTGACGAGAATGGCGTGTTGTGACAGATCCCAAGCTTAATGGAGGATGAGGTAATGAAGTGCAGGAGTCAAGTGTGGGAAGGGGGAAGGAGAACAGGAGAGGGAGGGGAGGCCAGAGGAGGTCAAAGGAGGGCAGGGGAGGGCAGGGGAGGGCAGGGGAGCAGGGAAGGGTAGGTAGTCAGACATAATCCAGAAGGAGTCAGAGATAGAGAACGAGAATGGCAGACATACATGTATATGCGCGTATGAATTTGTACATGTATGTATATATATATATATATATATATATATATATATATATATATATATATATATGTATATATATATATATATATATATATATACATATAAATACATATATATATATATATATATATATATATATATATATATGTATATATATATATATATATATATATATATATATATATATATATATATATATATATATATATATATATATATATATATATATACATACAAATTTTACCTCCCTGACCGGGACTCGAACCCGCGCCGAAAGATTGACAGGTACGGTATATATATATATACATATATATATACATATATATATATATATATATATATATATATATATATATATATATATATATATACATATATATATACATATATACATACATACATACATACATACATATATATATATATATATATATATATATAAATATAATATATACATACATACATATATGTATATATATATATATATGTATATATCTATCTATCTATATCTATATATATGTATATTCATATTCATACATAATTATATATATATATAAATATATATATATATATATATATACATATATATATATATATATATATATATATATATATATATATATATATATATATATATATATATATATATATATATATACTTATACGTATACTCATACACACACACACAGAGAGAGAGAGAGAAAGAGAGAGAGAGAGAGAGAGAGAGAGAGAGAGAGAGAGAGAGAGAGAGAGAGAGAGAGAGAGAGAGAGAGAGAGAGAGAGAGAGAGGGGAGAAAAAAAGAAAGAGAGGAAGGAATAATAAAACGAAAGAGAGATTAGACGATGACAGAAATGAGAGACCTAGAGTCAGGCATGAGTGGATGGGACGCGACGGAAAAACGATAAAGTGAAGGAGAGGGAGGGGAGAAGGAGACGAGGGGGGAGGGAAAAGAAGGGGGGGAGGAGATGGGGGAGAGGAGA
>BOPN01002324.1:142500-152500 GCA_017312705.2 Penaeus japonicus | reverse complement strand
CTGTCCTTCCCCTTCATCCATTCCTCTTTGTCCTACCCCCCACTTCCCCTCTTCCATCCTTCTCCTTACCTCTCTCTACTTTTCTCTCTCCCTTGACGTTCCTTGCCACCCATACCCTCTCTCCCGTCCCTTCCTCATTGCTCCTTCCCTCTCCTCTCTCTTCTATTTCTCCTTCCATCCCCATCTTCCTCCTCTCTTCTATTCGTCTCTCTTCCCCTCTCCTCCTCCCCTCACTCACTGGCCGGCTCAAAGTGATTTCCCTCTTCCTCCGCCAGACCGCAATCTAACGCACCAAACAGGACACGGCAATCAAACGTACCTAACTCTGCCGGAAGGAGGTGGGACAGACAAATCAACGCGGCGGTTAAGGACCAGCATGACCTCGAACTGCGATATTTATTACACCCACAGCGAGGGGACTGATGAAGAGAGGGGGAGAAGTAAGGAACGAGGGGATTATGTGAGGGGAGGAGTCTGAAGAGGGGATAAGGAGGGAGAGGAGGAGGGAACGGGGGAAGGGTGGGGAAGGAGGGAGGGAGGGCGGAAAGTACAGGTCATGAGGCATTCACAAATACGAGTCAGGGCCAGTGAGGAGAGGGGAGATGAGAGAGCAAGAGGGGACGCGAAAGAATAGGAACAAGGCATACGAGAAAGAGAATGAATAAGTGATAAGATCAGGAGGAAGGAGTGAGGAAGAAAGTCGGAAAGATAGAAGGGGAAAAAGAGACGAGGAAAGAGTAGGTGGGATGGAGAGAGAGAGAATATAGAGTATAAACAAAATAAATGAAAGAGTAAAGAAAGAGCGTAAGAACGAAAGGAAATAAAAAGAAAGAGAGAGAGAGAAAAAAAGTAGGAATGAAGGAATGATACAGAGAGAGAGAGAGAGAGAGAGAGAGAGAGAGAGAGAGAGAGAGAGAGAGAGAGACTGAGAGAGAAAGAGGGAAAGATAGAGAAATACAGAGAAATACAGAGAGAGGGAGATAGAAATACAGAAAAATACAGAGAGAGAGAGGAGAAAGAGGTAGAACAAAAACCAAGAACTTCTGAATAGGAGAAACAAATGTCACTGGCAAAAGAGAGATAGGGAGAGGATTTGCGTCCTGATATCACCCCGAATTGCGACCTGGATTTAAGATCATCTTGCTATTACGGGTAGAGCTCACACATCTCGCAAATGGGCGTAGTGGGCGTAGTGGGCGGGCTGGGTGCATAGTGTGGCGTCTGCATAGTCTGTCCAAGGAAATATTTGCGTATTCAATGCCTAATAATTGCCAATATTCTCGTTGCAGACAATTTTTACTTGTGTGTGTGTGTGTGTGTGTGTGTGTGTGTTTATGTACACGTATGTGAGTACAATTATATGGGAAAGATCTATCTTCTTGTCAAAACCAAAGGCATGAACGAGATAGTGAAACTAAACAAAATCCCAAAGACATTTAGATCTAAAACAATTAAAAAAAAAAACAAGAACAGATACTCCGCTAGAGAAGAGGAAGAGAAAGACATAAAAAGATAGAGAGAAAAATATAAGGAGAGAACCGAAAATTCCCAACAAGAAGAGCCAAAAGAGTTGCAGCGGGCACCATAATCTGATAAAAGGAGAGGAGAGGACATCCTTGCTAACAGCATGAGGACCTGCTATCCGAGGTCGATATCCTAGTCGAGATAAGGAGATTTGCGGTGAAAATAGTGAGGAGAATGGCGGGGAGGCAAATGTTTACACAGAATTACAATCAGTCACGCAACCGAGAAAATGGGAGCGGGAGGGTATTAAAAATTAATTGGAAGGTTCACGGCACAAGAAGGGAGACAATCTTAACTGCAATTTTTCCGAAAGAGAATTATCCGAACCGAACGAAGCCCTGAATCGAACACACTGCAAATCAAACTATGAAATGATAAAGATAAAAAACACTTGCTAATTCCTTATATAACAGACGACTCAGCGAACTTTGTAAAAAAGAAAAAGAAAAAAAAGAGCAAAGGAAAGAAAAAGAAAAGAAAAACTCTCAAAGAACTATCTTAAATGATCGAGTCCATTCAAACCCAATTTTCGAGGCTGGAATAGAGAACGGAGAAGAGATTTGGTCCCTGCCTCGCACTCGCATCTACCAAATTTACTTTTCTTATGATATCAAAATCTCCGACACAATAAGAGACTGAGATAATGTTCCCCCCCACCCCGTCTCCCCCTCCCCCCCTCACCCAGTCTCCCCCTCTCCCTCCCACCCATAACCCTATAAAAAGGAAGGTCTAAGATTTGTGGCTTCTGAAGCTTCGAGCTAAAATGTTTAAGCTTTTTGCCCCTCTTACAGTTCGGTTTCTGGTGTAATTGGAGCGGTTCTCTTTCGAAACGAACCAGCCCGAAGCCTTTGGTAGATATTGCTTTACGAACTTTAAAAAAAAAGAACTCAGTTGAATATGTAAGAGCGGCAATACGGTATTCCTGCGAACGAGCCCCAGTTATGTATTACAACAATCTTTTGGTCATATATCCTGGACCATCTTCCTGCGCTTCCAAGCAGCTGGTTCTTGGGCGGAGGAGAGTGCACTGTTTACGAGCGTGAAATGCGGGTATACTTCACCCGCTTGTTCTCACTTTATGGATTCAGAAGGAATATGAATCTCCATTGCATTCGCACATGTGTCCTATCTCACCGTTCACGCGAACCCGAAACGGCATCACACTGTATATCTTTTTCAGGTGTATGACCTATTTCTTGCCGCATGTTGTTCCTCTTACATCACATGCACACCCGTGCACACACACACACACACACACACTAACACACACACACACACACTAAACATCTAATATCATAATTATTAAAATCTACATTATAAATGACGATGATAAAACAAAAACACTGACAGTAAAAAAGATGGGTGAAAAAGGACAACTCTTAAGTTATTAGAAAGGCGGCGTAATAAAGTGTTTCCGGTGTGTCGCTCCAGCAAAATATGATTTCCTAATTCACCGTCCCCGGGCTGAAACCGGCCAGCCAAACGATTGCAATCAAAATGCAACATCCACCCTGATGGACGGCGTCTGTCTAAGCGCCACGGTCCTGCAAAGGTGCCGAGAGAGGAAATTGAACGAAAAAAAAAAAAAAATCACGAAAGAGAGAGAAAAAAAAAGTATGCAGCGGAATTTATAAATAGCAGAAATCACGTCACACCTTCATAATCTACGAGCTATTACTACATAGATTTTTTTTTTCTTCCCAAATATTCCGACAGCTTTGAAGAGGGCGAGGGGGAGAAGGGGGAGGTAAGAAGGAGGAGAGGATTGAGGTTGGTCCCCATGGCACGTTCTGACGAATCTTATTATCTTGAAGCATTAAAGTTGATGTGTTCCGATATGGGTGAAGGGCGCCGCTGGCTCCCACGCTGCCAGACACAACACACACGAACGAGCGATGTCCACGAAAGACGAAAGACGTTTACTGATGTGCTTTGAGCCACCCCAACCATTGGAGCTCCGACAGGGCACTGACTCTGAGATCTATTATACTGACAAGCAAATATTTCGTACCCGACAGAGTGTGATTAATGGGGCGATCCGCTAGTAATGTCCTTTTTATGATAGCGGGGAATGCCATTAGTTCTTTACCATCCATGGTCCTCAGGCCCCGGCTTCATCTCCACTGCCTCTGGACAACCCACTCGTGTTTAGATTTATACGGATGTCTAAGGGGATAGCGCAATGAAAACATTGTACTATGCGTTGGCCTTTACTATGCCCTGGGTACTTCCATCTGTCTATCTACCAGGCAATATTTCCATATAAGTGCATCCGAATAGGCAAACTGGCGAATGAACACTAACTATCCTTTGTACTTTTAGTCCTAAGGCCAATAACATCCACTAACAACCAACAAAACAGGCTTAACCCACACTCCTATACACTGACAATGCTCCTAGTTTCACACTCCTCCTCACTCTCTCTCTTTCTCTCTCGCTTGCTCTCTCTCTCTCTCTCTCTCTCGCTCTCTCTCCCTTTAAAACCCCTTTTTCCCCCTTTCCTCTCGCCTGCCGTCCCCTTCCTATCCCCGCTCCCCCTCCCTTCCCCAGCGCGCGAGCCTGGCGTCAGGAGCAGGCTGGCGAGCGATGAAGGCTCCAGCGCTAGTATGCAGATAAGGGCTTGTCTGGGAAGTCTCGGCCCACCACAGCCCGCCACAGCCCGCTTCGCCCCGCTACGCTGTGTCGCCGAAAAAAGAAGATGGGTTTTGTCGGGCATCGTACATTGGGGAGAGTTGGCTTACGATCAAAGAACGGACGAGTAATCTGTGTGGTTCTGTGTTCCGGATTAAGGTCTGTTAGATGAATATTCGTGGATTTTCAGCTGCATAATAAAAAAAATAAAAAAAATATATATACATATATATGTATATAATATATATATATATATATATATATATATATATATATATATATATATATATATATATATAATACCTCAGTGCATATATATATATATATATATATATATATATATATATATATATATATATATATATAAATATAATTCCTCAGTGCATATATATATATATATATATATATATATATATATATATATATATATATATATATATATGCACTGAGTTACAAAAGAGGGGGATATGTGCAAATCGAAGGAAAAAAAGTAAATTAACGGTACTTTCAAGTTAACAAACGCTCTCCTTTTTGCCCCTCTCTTTCTCTCTTTCTCCTCTCTCTCTCTCTCTCTCTCTCTCTCTCTCTCTCTCTCTCTCTCTCTCTCTCTCTCTTTCTCTCTCTCTCTCTCTCTCTCTCTCTCTCTGTCAAAAAATATAAGCCCTTGGCGTAGGTCATGCACCAGCGTAATGACCTTATGCTAAGGTATTGGAAGCGCAGACGAGGTCATGGAACCACTGCCAAAGTTCACGGACACTTTCCCGCGGTTCTGGCTCCGTACCAAGGTCACTGTGTACTTTTTACATCGCACTTAAGCCTAAGAGTGACCCTATACCAAGCCTTGTATCTGAGAGACAAAGAAGGAGACCTCTGGACTTAGAATAATGATTCCATGGCTGTAGAACATTAATCATCGGGTACTTTACTTTTCAGAAAGTTGCACGCATACAAAAAAAAAAAAAAAACTACGATAAGCGCCTGGCCTGAATCTGTCACCCTAAAAAAAGAAAAAAGAAAAAAAGACAACAGCTCGAAATGACCGACCGTTTTGAGTGAAATCTGGAATTCCGTGGTCGTGTGAGGTGCGGTCAGAACAATGGTGCTAGGCAAGACGTCCTCCACTCTCCTCCTCCGACACCTAGCCCCAAGCGGTCACCATAACCGCCCCAACAATTCATCCTAGGTCCACTGGCACTACGAGGCCTTCCAGCACAGTGCAACGGCCACAAGTGCCTCGTGGGGCCGACACTGAGACATGGCTAGTGCTCCAGGAGGTGGCAAGCAAAGTGCTTGGTAAAATATCCGTTGCGTGGCATTATTTCACTCGAATGCCCAAACTGGCTCGTGGCCGTCGTATGAATACTTCATGCTTTGCTTAGGGACTCGTGCGACATGCAATGGCTGTCTTAAAATCCCCGTTTCCAAACAGTTAGAGATGATAATGGCAAAGACGTCGATGGCTTCTCGAGATGTGAATGTTGGATAATAAATGTTCGATTTCATATTTCGAGAGAAAGCATTGCGTCGTTTTGTAAAATGATAATTGCTTTCGTACTTTGAGGGTTGTGAAGCAATGCTACGCAGTATATTGATGTTTGTTAGCCAGACTCTTTCTGATCCTTATGCCCAATGTATCGTGATGATACTACACAATGCCTTATGTGTGCCATTTCTGGCTTCACCCCCCCCCCACACACACACATACACACAAAATCACACACACATCCACACATCAAACCCACACACATACAAAGGACAGGGGGTAAAAAAAAAAAACTACGATCACCCTCTTTGAAAAGAATCTGAAGGTCGATGGTAAATTTCCAAGGAAACAAACGCCAAGGAAAGGTCCCTCGACCATCCCAGCTGTGGCAGCGAAGAACTAGCGTCTCAGGTAGCTATATGTTCCGGGATAAAAGTAGGTTTAACTATGCAACTTGTGTGCAGCAACCTCGACCACACGGCGCACAGGACAAGGCTCTCTCTGGCTCACTTACATAATGACTGCATTTCTTTGCCAAATGAATATTTCTCGGACAAATACATAGGGACTTATGAAGCGCATTGGCAGAATCTTGTGTAAGGAAGGAGGAAAAAAAGAAGAAGGAGAAAGAGAGAAATGGAGAAAGATAGCAAGAGAGAAAAAAATAAAGAGAGAGAGAGAGAGAGAGAGAGAGAGAGAGAGAGAGAGAGAGAGAGAGAGAACTGGAATTAAAAAGATGAAAAATATCCGAAGTGTCATCTTTTACCAAATAAAATCCCTCTCACTTCTTTACTCAGTTCTCAAAATGCAGAAAAAAACTTACGAGCAGCCAAGAGCTATCTATGGCTACGACGGCAGTTCCAAGAGGTGAGGGAGTACCCAGAGACTCGCCGTCTTATCTATACGGCTATGACTGTGCTAGATTTTCTTATATATATATACATACATACATACATATATATATATATATATATATATATATATATATATATATATATATATATTTCTCGTAGTTTATTAAAAAACATGCACTTATATTCCAGACCTGTAGCTATACACATCACAAAACAGTACATGTATTTCTTCATACGGAAGTAACGTGAGATATCAAAAGATTGAAAATGACGTCACAAACGAAAACAAAAGACAATAAATCATGACTTTAAGGCCTTTGTGAGAATAATATCATACACTTCCTTTTTGTGATCAGCCTATACGACGAGATCTTAAAATAAAATGCCAAGCCATCTAAATGATAGATCAGCTGACCTATTTCCTTCTGCATCATTTTGTAAAGGACTTCCGCGTGTTCCTCTTGTCCGCAACGAGCTGCATAGAGATAAAGTCAATATATATATATATATATATATATATATATATATATATATATATATATATATATATATGTATATGTATATATATATATATATATATATGTATATGTATATATATATATATATAGATAGATAGATAGATTCATACACTCTCTATCTGTCGACACAGACACAAACACACACACACACATACATATATAAATACATATATAAATATATATATATATATATATATATATATATATATATATATATATATATATATATATACATATACATGTGTGTGTGTGTGTGTGTGTGTGTGTGTAGATATAGATATATGGGTGTGTGTAATCCAATTTTAGATAATTTTCTAATTGGTTATTATTTCTCAATCTATACCTTTTAATTAAACAAATCAACCTCCTTCCATTCTTCCTCGACTCGTTATTGTAATGAACCTGAGCCGTTGTGGTGTCTTTAATGGGATCCGAGATTGGGAACTACGGGCACTAATCATTCGCTCACTTGGAAAGCTGAACCACGCAAAATAAACAAATACTAAAGCTAATAAAGCGCTACTTCAGGGCGCCAGATTATATGACGCAGATTCTTGCTTCAGCGACCAGGGAATTCCATCGATAATATATCGGTAAAATCGATAAGTGAGTCATTGATCGCGACATTTGCAAACGACGCGTCTGACAGCGAGTGCAGCGGTGGACGGCGGCGGCGGTGGCGGCGGCGAGGGGCGGGAGGCAGCGGGCCTGAGTGCCACTCCCGCCACGGCCTCTCGGCACGCTGCGGCGGCACTGTGGCACCCGGGGAGAGGAGGAGAACGAGGAGGAGTCGCGTGGAGCACGATGAGCCAGACAGAGGAAGGAATTCCGGGAGATTGGGAAGGAAATGAAAAAGAAGAAACAGAAAAAGAAGATAAAAAGAGAAGAAGGAATGTAAAGAGAGAGAGAGGGGAGAGAGAGAGAGAGGGATAGAGATAGATAGATAGAGAGAGAGAGAGAGAGAGAGAGAGAGAGAGAGAGAGAGAGAGAGAGAGAGAGAGCTGCAACTCATCTTCGCACAGAGAGAAACCCACGAGGAGGAAGATTCACAGAAGGATCAGAAAAGTCGAGAAGAAAATTGAAACCAAAGGAAAGCGCGGAGAAGAAAAGAAGATAAAAGAAAAAGAAAGAAAATAGAAAGGAAAATGGAAACAGTAGAAGAAAGGCAATAACACAGCGATGTACATAAAAGACACACTTAACGTTGGCGACATTGTGCAATTAAGAAAATACGTTAGAATATTCTAACACATTTAAAGACATAAAAAAGAGAAACCTGAATGCTAGAGTCTTGATACATATTTATAAACAAATTTAATTTTCGTGTGTGTGAAATTCTAGGGAGAAGCTTTCATTTGGTGGAAAGGCTCTTGAAGATGTTGAATGAATCCCAAAATGAAAAGGGGAATCTCAGGGCTTCAAGGGCTTGAGGTATGGAAGGTTTCGCTGTGCATGGAAGTTTAACGACAGTAGTACTAAAAAGGGTTTTTATAGAAGAGAGAGCGAGGACCTATAGAGGGAGCGGAAGTCAGAGAAATGTCTGAGCATAAAACAACAACAATAACAATATATATATATATATATATATATATATATATATATATATATATATATATATATATGTATATATATATGTACAGGTATGTATGTATATAAGTCAGTGTTCAAATAGATTTAGATAGACAGATAGATAGCGAGAAGACAAACAGAACTAGACATGCAAGCAGAGAGGAGGGAGGACGGGAAGAACTACCACCGCACATCCCCATCCCAGGTGAGAGTATGTATTATTAATGAAGCAAGGGGCCGCAAAACCCAATGATGCATCCGGGACACAAGCCAGATCATGAAAAGGAAGCTGGTCGCTCGTAAAGAAGCAAGTTAGACAAAGGACACGTCAGGACAGAGTGGGAAGGGTGGGGGGGGGGGGAGGGGGGGTCGACTCAAGATGAAAGAAGGTAATTCTTTCCAAAACACGCTTTGTTGACAAGCAAAAAATTGACCAGAGAACTTGTATTATTTATGATATATCGTGTTGATTTATCCTGATATATCGTCTACAATGGTTTAGAAGAAACATGAAAGATCAAAAGAAGTTACGAAGAAGGGAATCTACCTTCATCCACGAACTTTAATTTCAGTCGATATATGTAACCCCCCCCCCCAAAAAAAAAAAGAAGAAAAAAAATGCACTACTGAAACTTTTTATCTTCAAAAGTTCTATACTCACGAGAAACACTCCGAAATATAAAGCGAACGTTCACACCTCTACTGCAGCCCCCCCTTTTTTTTGAGGGGGCCATACGACTTATTTCTACCGTTGTCTTAAAAAAAAAAAAATAATAATAAAAAAAAAAAAAAACTTCTCTTTTCGTCCTTATCCAACCCAGTTATTACCGATGGTTCTCTTGAACACCCGTCTTAGTTCATTACATCTAGAACACCGGGAGCTTTATAATCCCTCTCAGACGGTACGTGAAAATGGCTCTCTATCTATTCTAAAAAACGCAAAAAAACAAACTTTTCTACTAACTTACATTATCTGAACTAAACTTTTCACTCACGTCGCTATTAAAAGTCAAAGTTTAGAGTCATTTCTGAAAACGACTTTCTCTACTGAGAGTGGAAGATTCACTAGTAAATAACTTCTTTGAGACGAGATCAAAACAGGACTCCTCTTCACACGGGACTCTGAGAGATTCCTGCACATGTGTCTGGGCAGACACGGTGCCTGCGGTAACTAATAATCTGCTGCCGCTGATGGTGACAATGGAAAGAAATATATATGTATACAAGTAAGCTATATGCGTATGTACATCATATGTACATATATACATGCACGCACACACACACACATACACACGGTGTATGTGTGTATGTGTGTGTGTGTGTAGACATATATACATGCACACATACATACATACATACATATACATACATACATATATATATATATATATATATATATATATATATATATATATATATAT
>BOPN01002324.1:132500-135000 GCA_017312705.2 Penaeus japonicus | reverse complement strand
GAATTTACGACTCCCCCCTCCTCCCTTCTCAGTCCCATTCCCATTCCGATTCCCATTCCCATATTAGTTATTCGCTCGATCACAATTTTCCTCGCCGTGAGCTCTTTACTCGCAGCCTGAAGTGAGAGGCCAAATGTTTGCTTCGCTCTCACGCAAGACAGACATCGCTAATCAACTGCTTCTTATTGTGCGCCTTAAGGATTGGTTCTTACACACTAGCTTCGAGGATGGTTAGGATGGTTCCTTAGGGTGAACTATTATGGGTGGGATATAATGGGTAGGAGGACCTTTAAATCATTTTAGGATTTTAGTGAAGAAAAAAATTTAATGCAGGGGGGTAGGGGGGAAGGGGTAAAATCGAGTTTTAAAAGTTTTAGAAATAGAGATATATGTTATAACCATACCTTTATCATACCATAACATCGTTCTCACTTTAGATATCTGGGGGGGAAGGGTAAAAGATAATAATATCTTATAAAAAAAATAAAAAATAAAATACTCGAGATTGTCGGTGAAAAAATGTGACAATAAATGAAAACAATCAAAGGAGAGATAGAGAAAAAAAAGGTCACTAGTAATTACCGTCTTCGCGCCATTTTTTCCCCACTGGCAAATTCACAATATCCAAGGTTTGTCGAAATTCCAATATATAAGCGGAAAGACGTCAGATATCAGTGGTATCTCATAAAAGTTGGCCAATATTGAGTCCCCCCCTGCTCCACTACCCCCCCCCCCTTCCCCCTTGAGCTGGTGGGGTGGCCGTGAAATACGATTGTCTACGTTCGGTTGCGCGGCGCTGATCTCTCTACAATACGATCGGCTTGATTGTCCGGCTGTCACCTCCACTCTCACTCACACTCTTTATTGACCGCTGGCGTTTCACTCTCACTCTCTCCATCATAGTTACGTACCCCGACGCTTAATAAAAGCTGGGGCATTTTATGTTGCGAGCGGATGGCACGGAATGCGACGCCGCGGAGATTCGACTCGTAAAAATGGGACACGACCTGTCCGGACCAGTAGGCACGACACCCCCTTCCCCTTAGCCCCGCCCCCCCCCCTTCTTCATCCCTCCATCCGCCCCATCCTTCATACATGAACCGTCTTACAAGTGGCTCGGATGATCCTTGTCCGGGATCCCCCCTGAGGTGCCCCCTGTGCTCCCGGGATATTTCTTCGCATCCATACATCCCCCCTCTCTTCTCCTTCTTCCTCTGTGCCCCTTCTCTGTCCTCCCCCTACGCCCTCGCCCCTCCTCCCTTATCACGGCCCATCCCCCGTCCTCTCCCATTCCCTCCTCGCTTCTTCCCTCCTCCCACTTCTCCTCCCCCCTCTCCCCCCCCCTGTCCATCTCTCCTCCCTTTGTCCCCTTACCTCTTTCTTCCCTCCTCTTCTACGTCTATGACCCCCCCACCCCCCGCCCTCGCCACACACATACACACACGCACGCACATACACAAGGAATGTCGAGCTGTGCATGCGTACTCCGAGGCGTCACGTCATTACTCACTGTTGTGTGTGTTGTGCGTGACCTTCACTCTGCCACGAGGGACCTTTACCTGGCCACTGCGCCTTACTCCCTCCCTGTCGCCGCCTCTCTCATCTTGTCTTTTTCGCAAAGGCTCTCTGGTAGACGCTTATCAAGAGCTGCTAATCACTTTGTGCGCTTTGTCTTCATTGGGGCATCTCAGTTTCCAGTCGTGTATTTCTATCTCTAGATTCTTTACTGTTACTCTACATATATGGATCTATATGCACGCACGTATAATGAATATGCACTCACTGTGTGTGTGTGTGTGTGTGTGTGTGTGTGTGTGTGTGTGTGTGTGTGTGTGTGTGTAAGTCACCTTGTCCGTTTTGAGTGAAACACACTATATATATATATATATATATATATATATATATATATATATATATATATATATATACATATATATGTGTATATATATATATATATGTATATATATATATATATATATATATATATATATATATATATACATACACATATATATATATATATATATATATATATATATGTATATATATATATATATATATATATATATATATATATATATATATATATATATATATATATATATATATATGTATGTATATATATATATATATATATATATATATATATATATATATATATATGTATATATATATATATACATACATATATATATATATATATATATATATATGTATATGTATATGTATATATATATATATATATATATATATATATATATATACATACATATACATATACATATATATATATATATATATATATATATATATATATATATATATATATATATATACATATATATATATAAATATATATATATATATATACATATATATATATATATATGTATATATATATATATATATATATATATATATATACATATATACATATATATATATATACATATACATATACATATAAATATACATATACATATACATATACATATACATA
>BOPN01002324.1:125000-127500 GCA_017312705.2 Penaeus japonicus | reverse complement strand
AGAAGAGAAGAAGGAAATTAAATTATAAATCCAGAGGAAGAAGTAAAGATGGCAGAGGATAACGCGTTCGGTGGAATTTAGAGGCGAATAAAATTCAAGCCGAAGCGAATGCTCAATCACAGGACAGAAGGCTCGGCTGGGACGACCCACTTACACATGCACGCACACAAACATACGTACAGTCGCGTCTGCCTATGTGCATACATATACATATATACAAACATATACATATATATGTATACACACAAACACACACACACACACACACACACACACACACACACACACATACATACATACATACATACATATATATATACATATACATATACATATACATATACTGATACTCATATTGATGCTCACATGTATACATGCCACCTAATTAATAAAGACACCTTGATATGCAACAAACCTCAACTTTGATAGTAATATCACCTCTATGCATTGAGCTCAACGCACAGAAGCGGACCGCTGTTCAGAGGAATTAGCTTTCTTCATTTCATAAAGAAACCTAATTCCTTTGAAGACAGACCAGGTCAGAACGAGGAATGGCCAAGATCAGGAAAGAAGAGTAAGGCGAAAGAAGGTCAAATAGAGGAAAGCCCGAAATGAAATTAGTAAGAGAAAAAAAAGTTGACGAAAGAGTGGATAAAAAAATGAAAAAAAAAAAAAAAATCAAGAGAAACCTAGGAACAGGCAGACCTAGAGAAGTAAAATTAGATTATTATGATAGAAGGAACAAAGATGAAACGAGTCGAAATTAAGGAAAAAACAGTAGATAGAAAAATACAAAAAAAAGAAGAAAAAAAAAAGAAAGAACACGTGCGAGAAAGAGAGAGAGGGAGAGAGAGAGAGAGAGAGAGAGAGAGAGAGAGAGAGGGAATCTTGAAGGAATAAAAGAAGTTCTATAGAATTTGTCAGAGTGACTGATGAACAACGAACCTCCGGATGATCACGCCTGACAACCTTCCTGATAACAATATTGATTATATGCCATCGTGAATATAAAATGGAGATACTTGCTTCAAGAGGTATATTGAGAAAGAAAAAAAAAAGTGTGCAAGAGGGAGGTGGGAAGGATCAGTGTGACGCGACCGTGATTTATGAGGATTTGGAAGAATTTGCCTCTAAGAAAAAAAGTCGTAAGAGAGACTAAAGGAAACTCTTCTCTGTATAGGATGAATATTTTCGACCCTAATGCCATCTCTCTTTCGTTGTTACGATTAAACTAAATCACATTTTTTGCCAAAAATCTAAGGGGATCACACACCACAAGCCGCCATGGGAATGTGCGCAGTACACGTTTTCGCGTCTGGTTTAATTTCCTGTTTAACTTTCCGCCTCCGGAAGACAAATGGAACTTATTCCTGGAATAAACCTGGGGCGGGAAGGCATATAAAAAAGAGTCCCTTGCGTGGGAGGGAGAATGCAAAGGATCCCTAAAATTTGAAAAGGATATTATATGACTTTAAGAATGGAAAGAGGAAAAGAAAATGAAAGGTTTCACCCATAATGTAAATTCCAAGTTAGATAAATTTATTCTTCGGAATATATTACCGGGAAAGATTTAATTTGATTCTTACCATAATTAAGCTCTTTTGGAAACTCTGCAGCAGCAGGCACTTGAACTCTGGCTGCATTTCATCCTTTGCGACACCGCACGACATTTTAGTGTTACTGAACCATCCAACAGCAGCTCACAGTTACAATGGCATAATGCGTTTTCTTATAACGAATATAAAGGAGACTCGATCTTTATATTAATTAACAATCATTTACTCTCGCACGGTGTCTAATCTAACAATGACACTTAGCTTAATGGAGGCTATCAGTAATGGTTCACCAGCAAGGGCGTTGCTCTATTAATCACCATCAAGAAGCATCACCGAATAAACTGATTTCAGAGCGAAGATACAAAAGCCTCTCAAGGGAGTTAGGATCTTATAAAAAGCCTGGCTCTTTCGGGAAACGATTCCTCCTTCAGGATATAAGCTCATGACTACATCACGCCTCGACGGAGTTCTGCTGTGCTGCAAAGCCATCAACCCCGACGACCCAGACGCAGCTTAACAGCGGTGCAGGTGGAGATAGTGACAAAGGGTTAATATCAGTAGTGTAGGCCACACAATCTACCTTCAAGGAGCCAATATGCTTCCCGACACCGCGGTATCTTCCTTATTGTTTACACTAGCCACTCCACTCCCTCTCCTGCACCTCTCCTTCCTTCCTCGAGCATGTATCCTACTCACTGCTTTCTCATCATCTCCCGTATATACTTTTGTGTATGTGTAGTGCTGCTAAAAAACTTTCTATGGTGAAGCTTACCAAGTGCCATTCGTAGGCCGCTGCGACAGGTGACAGACGAAAGCGACGGGGTGTCGGCGACGTGACGAAGCATAATATATGAACATGATGAAACGACGTCAAGGGGACCGTTCTTAGCTAGCGTGTCGCGCCGGCGTCACACCCGAGCCTATTTCGACGTGATGAAACGGAT
>BOPN01002324.1:102500-115000 GCA_017312705.2 Penaeus japonicus | reverse complement strand
GTCGGACGTCCATCAGACAAAAAGAATAGAGAGGCACAAAAAATCGAGTAAATAAAGAGAGACAGGGATTGAGCGAGTAAGAAAGACAAATATCGAGCTTGAATGACTCAAAGTTATTTTTGATATTATTAGCGTCAAGTCAATTCCTTCCTCGGGAGGAGACGGCGAAGGGAACATTTTTACGGGCCCTCGTCTTTATCCTGAGAAGGCCTTACGTAGCATATTAGCAGTCGGTGTGAACTAGAAGGGGGTCCCAGGGCGTGGGAGTGGGGTGGGAAGGAGGAGGGGGAGAGGGAGGAGAAGGGGGATGAAGGAAGAGAAAGAGGAAGGGGTGAAGGTTGAGGGGAGGAGGGAGGAGGAGGAGGGGAAGGTGGAGAGGAGGAGGAGGGGAAGAAGGAGGAAAAAGAGGAAGAGGTGAAGGTTGAGGGGAGGAGGGGATGGGGAGAAGGGGAAGGGGAGGAGGGGAAGGGGTGAAGGTTGAGAGGAGAAGGAGGGGAAGAAGGAGGAGAAAGAGGAAAGGGTGAAGGTTGAGGGGAGGAGGGGAAGGGGTGAAGGTTGAGAGGGGGAGGAGGGGAAGAAGGAGGAGAAAGAGGAAGAGGTGAAGGTTGAGGGGAGGAGGGGGAAAGGGGTGAAGGGGAAGGGGAGAAGGGGAACAGGCGAAGGGAAAGGGGAAGGGGAGGAGGAGGGGAAGAAGGAGGTGAAAGAGGAAGGGGTGAAGGTTGAGAGGAGGAGGGAGGAGGAGGGGAAGGGGTGAAGGAGAGGGGGAGGAGGAGGGGAAGAGTAAGGAGGAAAGAGAAGGGATGAAGGTGAAGGGGAGGAGAAAGGGAAGAAGGAGGAGGAGGGGAAGGGGTGAACGGAAAGGGGAGGAGGAGGGGACGGGGTGAAGGGAAGGGAGAATAGGAGCGGAAGAGAGAGGAGGAAAGAGAAGGGGTGAAGGTGAAGGAGTGGAGGAGGGTAAGAGGGAGGAGAAGGGGAATTAGGAGTAGGAGGTGAAGGGGTGAAGGAGAAGGGGAGGAAGAGGGGAAGAGGGAAGAGAAAGAGGAAGGGGTGAAGGTTGAGAGGAGGAGAAGGGGAAGAGGAAGGATGAGGAGAAAGGGTGAAGAGTAAGAGGGAAGAGGAGGGGAAGGAGAAGGGGTGAAGGGAAAAAAAGAAGGGGGGATGAGAAAGGGGGGAGAGGAAGATGGGGAAGTGAGTAGAGGGGTAGATGAAAGGGGAGGGGAGAATGGGGAAGTAGACAAAGAGGAGGAGGAGAAGGAAGAAGAGGAGAAGAAGGAGGCGGAGGAAAAGAAGGAGGGGGAGGAGGTGCGTGAAATTATTTTTAGGAGATTCGGGTTCGAGAGGCGACATGTAAAGGAATGTTCAGGAGATTGCGAGTGAAATAATGTGTGATGACGAGGGAGAAGAGAAATCTAAGGATTGAGGAGAGAGAGCGCTCACGCATATATGTTTGTGAATGCTAAGGAAGGAAGGAGATAAGGGAGGGAGGGAGGGAGGGAGGGAGGGAGGGAGGGTGAGAGAGAATGAGACAGAGAGACAGACAGACATACAAAGAAACTGAGAGAGAATGATGATGATAGAAAGAGAGAAAAAAGAGAAACATACAAACAGAGAAGCGGGAATAAAGAAAGATAGAGATAAGAAGGCAAAGAGGGCGAAGGCACGGAGGGAGAGAATCTTCGGCCGCAAACAATAACGGCCGAACGTTACGCTGTCTCTTGATGGAAGAGGTATTTGAGGCTCATGACCCGTCATCTCTTTCTCATCTCTCATCTCTCCATTAATCTCTTTCTCCCCTTTTTCTTTGTCCAATTTCCAAGATTTATATCTTCATTATACTAACAATGAAGGCGGGGCGGCGTCGCAAACGGATTCGCAAAGCTTGCAAAATTTCTGAGAGTAAATAATTTCCGGAGGACGAAAAAGTATCAGTCTGACCCATTACACAAATCTTCATCATTGTCATTTACATCTGAAATAATAGTCAATTTTCCTGCAACGTACTAATTTCAGAGCGAATATAAATTTCAGCTAAATCATCATGATGATGTCCGGGCTAATCTATGATAATATTACGGCTTTGGCAATAAACATGCGTGTGCGTGTGTCGTGTGTATGTGTATTTTCCAATTTATCTATTAAGCTACCTAACTTATTATCAGATGTAGCACTCACACGCACAAACACACACACACACAGAGAGAGAGAGAGAGAGAGAGAGAGAGAGAGAGAGAGAGAGAGAGAGAGAGAGAGAGAGAGAGAGAGAGAGAGAGAGAGAGAGAGAGAGGGGGGGGGGGGGGGGAAGAGGGAGAGAAAGACAAGGATAAAGAGAAAACAGAAATAGAGACAGAGAAAGAGAGAGAGAGAGAGAGAGAGAGACAGAGAGAGAGAGAGAGAGAGAGAGCGAGAGCGAGAGAGAGAGAGAGAGAGAGAGAGAGAGAGAGAGAGAGAGAGAGAGAGAGAGAGAGAGAGAGAGAGAGAGGGGGGGGGGGTGGAAGAGGGAGAGAAAGACAAGGATAAAGAGAAAACAGAAATAGAGGCAGAGAGAGAGAGAGAGAGAGAGAGAGAGAGAGAGAGAGAGAGAGAGAGAGAGAGAGAGAGAGAGAGAGAGAGAGAGAGAGAGAGAGAGAGAGAGAGAGAGAGACTGAACAACACCCTCTCCCACTCAAAAGACAACCCGTTAAGACGAGGCACCCGACCAAAGGGCGCGAAGCGACTCATCTCAAGGGAAACAACCCAACACGGAGCTCGAGGCTATGATCAGTCGAGCAGCCGGACGACAGCCGCTCCAGCTGACTTCATTTCCATTGATTTTCTCGTGGGCAGATTCGCACAGATGATTTACGGAAGAGATGCGGACCAGAAAATGTGAAAGTATCGCCATATTTCGTGTTGTTTCCATGTTGTTGTCAATAGAGAATAACAATTTGTTTTCCTCGATAAGAGCTGGCTGGTGGCGATGGTTCTTTAATTAGGACGTCCTAGAGGGCCGCGGGTATTAATATGTTGATAGTGTTACTAGTTCAGCGGTAAAACTGGTTACTTCAATTATACCAACAAACATGATAATACTACTATTAACAATAATGATGAAAATAATAATAAAAACTATAAAATAATTTTAATGGTAAATATCATGGTGATAATGACAATAATTACAATAATAGTAATAACGATGGTAATAATGATAATAACAATAATTATAATAATGATAATAAAAATAATTATAATAATGATAATAAAAATAATGATAATAACAACGATAATAATTAATAAAAAATAATAACCCCAATAACAATGGTAATGATAGCAGATATAGTGAATAAAATGATAACAACAATGACGATAGCAACAACAACTACATTAATAATAATAACGATGGAATAAAGCTAATAATACCAATAATAAAACTGATATTGAAAATGATAATAAGAAACAGCGACCCAACAATGGTAATACCATCAAAATTATCATACAAATCGTACTATCAAAGACTACATGACAGCCGATGGATTAAAGATTATCAATAACATCAACTTCCATGCCAGCCAAAGGAAAAAAGAAGAAGAAGAAAAAACATCCAATCATTCATACCGGCAAAAGCACAGGCAATAAACCAAATCGCAATGAAAATGCCATGACGCGTGTCAATACCTGAAATCGTTCTGTTAATCTGCGAGTAAATACGACTCGAACTTATTCCTCGGTCGAGAAGAGCGGGTCGGAAGTAGAGAAGACACTATTTGTAGGCAAAGTATTTCTTCTGCTTCGAGGTGGCCATCCATCACGCCGGCTACCACTCCCCCCCTCCCCCCTCCCTCATCCCCTCCTGAGTTGCACATCTTGCCATTTTCGTCTCTGTTGTTTGCGCTCACACCTTCGCAGTTCTTTGGTAAACCTTGGCTTCCGCGGGCGTCCGTCTTCCCTCTGACGTTGAGGCGGAGACTGACTGACTTTTTAAAAGTATTTCATTGTTCATTTTTTTACGAGTGTGTCATTTCTGGCGTTTTATAGCTGCTAGTACGTGTGAAAGTACATGGAAGTCTTATTTGCTTCTTCCTCGACGGCTAACAAATGCTGCTCATTTTGCAACTTCAGTTAATCAGTCTCGGGTAAGATGCAAAGCTTATAGAGAGGCTGCTGTCTTAGATCATCTGGCTAACAACCTGTGCTTCTCAAGCCTCGGCATCTCCCAGGTCCTTCAGAATGACGAGTGCCTCGAGGTCACCTCGCTTCCGCTTCTGCACTCAGGGTCTCAAAGAGATCTTTAAAGATATCGCTTAGCTCTTACAGTCATGCACGATGCCCAAACTTGTTCCAAAATCACATTAGAATATTTCCCGAAATGACTTTCGAGAACAACTCTCAACTTTAATTTCTTTACAATTAAATCTAATCGTTTCCTCGGACCGCCGCCGCGACGCCCCACCATCCAGGTCGGCATTTTATCCGTTTCCCTTCAGAGGAGTCACTAATTTCCCGCTTCTCCCCTCGGTTCCCTGCAGGGCGCGGCGCCCGCTCTGGCCGCTGATGAACACCTGGTCACACTGGCCACTGCACCGCCAGGGAGGGGGAGGGGGGGGGGCTAAGACAAAAGACGCATTTCCTTTACAGTTTCCTGGACGGATTCTCCTCCTTTGCCAGCCAATAAGGTGGCGGCACTGGAGTGTGCGGCCGCGACTCCACAATTTACCTCTTCGAACCTCGAACAATAGACTTGCGAACGCGGCGCGGCGCCTGAGGGCCGCGAAGGCAGGTCGCTGCCGCACTTTCCCCTGCGATTGGGAAAGGGCGCGGGGACATACTTGGAAATGGAAAAGTCACTGGGCAGTATGTATATATGTGTACATTCATGTATATATATATATATATATATATATATATTATATATATATATATAGATAGATAGATAGATATACATACATATATATATATATATATATATATATATATATATATATATATACATACATACATACATACATATATATATATATATATATATATATATATATATATATATATATATACATATATACATAATGTAATATATAGATATATATAGATACACACTATATATATATATATAATAGATAGATAGATATAGATACACACACACACACACATTATATATATATATTATATATATATATTATATTATTATACACACACACACATTATATATATATATTATATATATATATTATATTATTATATATATATATATATATATATATATATATATATTGTTATCATCGTTCTTACTATTACTATCATCAATATTTTCATTATCATTATTATCATTATTATTTTCATTATCATTATTATCATTATTATTTTCAGCTTTATCATTAACATCATTATAGATGTTATAATTACTATTACCATTATCATTATGAATATGAATATCATTATCATTATCATTACCTATCTTTTCCCAGCGGTACTTCCAAGGAAAAAAAATCACGGGTCTGCGTATTACCGACGTATTCCACCGATCACGCAACAGCGAAACGTGAGACACAGAGATGCATTGGACGATTTCTTAAAAGCTCTCGAAGGCCAACGAGCGCTCTCGAGGTTTCGCAATTAGCCCCACGGCATTGAAGCTTCACCGATTGAGTTCAGATCGGCGCTCCAGCTCATTCACGGCTCACCACGAAAGAACCGCATCGTATCTTGAGCAAACTTGCCTCAATTGCGTCAGGTGAGAGAAAAAAAAAGAAAGTTCTCTTGGAAATTCGAGTTGCTATTGAGAGCGTCCACACTTGGTTAAGCCGCACGCCAAAGCATTGCGATGCATCTGAGAGAAGCTCTATGCTGCTCAATAGACGCAGTGGAAGGATACGTTGCTTAGGATATCTGGGTGCATTACAGCTCGAACGTGGGTCTTCGAAGGCCAACGCACCCCACATTATTCTCTTGAGCGTACCATACTCGCTGGGGGCTCGTATTTTCTCCTCCGGACAGTTGATAACTTACTGGCTCGCTGGGAGCTACTTACGCGGGGAATTTTAAGATTTCCTTCGTCTAAATCCCGCTCCTCCGCGAAGCCGGCGTATGTCCGGTTAACACTATTTTTGTACAGTCCTCCCCAAAATGCTTTATTTTTATGGATATCTTTTCTTAGAGTAATTTTCCGCATCTGATAAATCATATAACAACGCTGCGTCTTAACAAAGTTACGCAATAGAAGCAACACACTATCGGAATGAAGACACCAGGCCAGTAAGGCGGGGACAGGCAGTTGCACCAAGCAGGCCCTGGTTTACGATCCTCTTTACGACGGATACGATACTTTATTTCAACAGATTTGCATCGCTAATGCCGAATCAGAAGTTGCATGCATCCAATCAATAGCTGATAGAAGGACTTGAGGGAGAACGAAACATATAAAATCAACCCATCAACTAGGGAAGGGGAGAGGGGGGAGAGGCAAAATAATCTTGTATATCCATTTCAGAACGCAGGGAATCATCCTCTTAAAAGGCTCGGGTCACAAGAGGGGGAAGTGCTGGTTGCAAGCGTTTACACTGGCGTTTACCCATAAAGAAACAGCGTACGCGACGCCCAAGGATATACGCCGCGAAGCCCAGCTGAGGGAACACAAAGGCTATTCAAGTCCGACTACGGCGAGACAGTGTGTCCCCGGTGCTGGTGTGTGCCTTATCACGCCCATTTTGGTTGGTAGTGAGAAATGTGGAAGGACGGAGGCCATAAAGCTGTGCTGAATGTATCATGCTGAATGCGGACGAGGCGAGCGGCCCTTGGGAACCTGCTGCTCGAAAGCTGCCGAGCGATGCTGATAAATGCTGAACTGTTACTTGAATGTGACCCCAAAGATGGACAATATCCACTTATCAATAATCAATCAACTTATTTGTAATAGAATATCACCATGAAATGTTAAAACGTCACACAAGGAAAAAAATTAAAGGATCTAAGTATTCAAACACAATATCAATAACTTGATCAGCGGAACCGTAGAATATAAAGTGATATTAATGGACATCCCACTCGCTGTACGAAACCAACGATAATCGTATAGAGACAAAAGTCATCAGAGTTTGTCCAAGTGAAATATGACATTAAAGTCAACACTATAACTGGACGATGGAGAGGAAGGGTTCAGTATCTGTAAATATATGCAAATCCGGTAAAATATTCTGGCAGTGAATGTTTGTTTCTGTGTGCGAGTGCATGTATATGTGTGTGGCTGAGGGTGTGTATGAATTATGACGATGAGAAAGAGGAAAGGAGAGATTGAGAGAAAGAAGGAGCGAGAGAGGGAGAGATAAACACACACATATATATATAATATATATATATATATATATATATATATATATATATATATATATATATATATGTATATATATATATATATATATATATATATATATATATATATATATATATATGTGTGTGTGTGTGTGTGTGTGTGTGTGTGTGTGTGTGTGTGTGTGTGTGTATGTGCACACACACACACACACACACACACACACACACACACACACATATATATATATATATATATATATATATATATATATATATATATATATTCAGGCATGGAGAGAGAAAGAGTTCTAAGTGGAAAGAGAAAGAGAATTCTTCATGAAGAGAGAGAAAGAGCGAGAGAGAAAAGACACGAAGAAAAGAAATAGTGGGCAGCGGGACACAAGAGAGTTCTCAGTGCCCGAAACCGCTGCGAGGAGCCGCTAGGAACCGATAGAAGTGCCTTGCCGATATGTGCATTGGAGGGCCAGAAGGAGTATGGAGGAGGGAAGAGGGAAGAGGGAGGAGGGAGGAGGGAGGAGAGAGGAGGGCGGAGGGAAGAAGGAGGAAGGATGAGAGAAGGAGGGAAGAAGGAGGAAGGATGAGAGAAGGAGGAAAGAGGAGGGAGGGGAGGGGGGGGCGTTGCATACACGAACCTTACCCATGGCAGAAAAGGAGCATTACTGGTATACTTATTTAGACATATCTATTAAACACATCCCCTCACACCCCCTCCCTCTCCCCGCCCCGCCCAAAAAGTCTTCATACCTCACACTACTGGCTATGTAAACTTTCCTCGTCAAACGTATCGGAAAGAGCTCGTACCCAGTTGTTAACTCTAAGCATTATTCGGCGAAACTTAAAATGCTCAAGATCAAAACCACCTGCCACTTACAATATCTGTGATTGATAGGGTGGGCCACACGGCGAGAGAGAGAGAGAGAGAGAGAGAGAGAGAGAGAGAGAGAGAGAGAGAGAGAGAGAGAGAGAGAGAGAGAGAGAGAGAGAGAGAGAGAGAGAGAATGTGTGAGTATGTGAATGTTTATAAACATGTGGATGTGTATGTATAATTATATCTGTATGTGTATATGTAAATACATGTATATATGTATGTGCATATGTATATACATGTAGATATGTATGTGTATATGTATATCCATGTACATATGTATGTGTATATGTATATGCATGTATATATGTATGTGTCTTTTCACAAGCAAGTGAATATTTACCATGTGTATGTGTAAGTGCATGGATAAGCGTATATACATGTATTTTTCCGGGCGTAATAATATAAAACAAAAATGTAAGCGGTTCTGTAACCCTTTTTGATGCCTGTGCGAGTCCCCGCTCACACACGTACACAATAAAATTGTATTGATACCCCTGCAGTCCTCGGAGCTAGACACAGATGACTGGTGCTGGCTTCAGCAGGAAAAAGAAACGGAATCAGCTGGCGAAGCGACGGTGGCGAGCATAGGCAAACAGGTGGAACCAATGACAGGCCAAGGGTAAATGGGATCGCACGGGGGAGCGAGCAACAATGACAACAACAAGGAAGGGAATGCAAAAGAGGCTGGACAAAGGAATTGAGAAAAGGGAAGATACAGGAGAGCCAGATGAATAATAATGATAAAAAAATATGTGTATATGTCTTGGATAAAGAAGATCTGAGGACGAAAAAGAAAGAAATGATGGACATAAAAAACTGCCAGAGGGGACATAGAGAACAGAAGAATGAGAAGTAATATCAATAAAGAGACCGTTAAAAGACGCGAATGCCCCCCAAAAACAAGTGATAGGTGAATAGGAGTATGACCCCCCCCCCTCTATGAAAATGACATTATTCCCCATTTCTCAAAAAGAGAAAAAAATCTATGTGACCATTCCATACACCAGCAATATCCGAAGGAAACGAAAATATTGCGGTAAATCAGCGAGTAGGGAACTCGGGAGTAAACGCAACGCGCTTCAGTATTTCAGAAATCGGCACCGGCAAAAGGAGGAGCTATGAACTTTGGCAATAAGTCGCGAGCGTCACGGAGTACAAATGGACTTGCTGAGAGAACATGTCTACTGATTCCATTAGCCGCCACGAGGGCTCCTGAGGAAGGAGTCTAGAAGGCAGATTTATGTGTTTTCAACAACGTAACAAAAACTTTGTTTGTATCTGGAACTGGCCGACATTTTCTAAGGTACAGTGTGGGGGAAGCACAGCCACGAATTTATGGAGAGCTTTACGGAAAGAAAAGTATAGGCACAAAATTGTAACATTATGTGAATGGCGCAACTGGCCTCGTAACGACACATATCACGGTGAATCTACACCTTACTAAAGATCGGGTTTTACCGATTTTTAGACCTGGATAAACAGAGAATTTTTACTTAGCGATGGAACGGCAATAGACATGGCTGAGGCGTAATCGGAGGTGTCCGAGCCTTAAATATCTCTAACAGACAAGGCTATTCAAAGGGTACACAACATTTCCTTCCTCAGCCAAGGTATACGAGGATGCCTCGACTTAGGACCGCGTCTCACGGCTTGTGGTAAATACCCATTGACTGGTAACTTAAGAGTGCAGGAAGAAGGTATCCACGCGCACGAACACCATTCTGCCCGGTTAATCACGCCCTCTGCGTTATAGCTATTGCCGCACTACCGCAGGCGTGGCTGCCGACTGCACCGCGGGAGTGGTTAGGAGAGAGCATACGTTCAGGTTACCGAATTCGCATGTGGAAATGCTCATAGGGTCGGACGTTTATGGTGAACACCTGCACGGAAACAACTGGACGATATTGGTGATACTGACTAATATTTTCACTAAGTGCAGCGGCGGCCGGCGAAATAAATGCCGCTCATTAGACACTATGGAGTTGCAACTAATACTGGAAACTATTCTGAAATGAATATCGAACACACACAAATATGTGTTTGCGCATTCTTTTTTCCACCTGTATCCACATACACACACAAGCACACAGACACGCACACACGCACACAAGCACACACACTCCCACATACACACAAGCACACAGACACACATACAAGCACACAAATACGCACACATACACACAAGTACATAGACACACACACAAGCATACAAACACACACACACACAAGCACACACACACACACATACAAGCACACAAGCACACACACACACACGCAAGCAAACAGACACACACACAGCCGCACACACACACACACACAAGCACACCGACACACACACAAATACACACATAACCACACAAACACACACGCACACACACAAATCACACACCAACAATTACACCGAAGCCACAATCAAACGGACACAGGTTAGCGAGGCGGGAGGGAAACCCACGAGTTACAGCGGAGGCCAAGATGAACGAACGCTCGAGTGCCAGCTCAAGGGCGGGCGAGTACGAACACAACACAAGGAGTGAACATGTGAGTGAACCTTGGAGTAGAACCCTAGGAGAGAGGACGAGGGGCCGAGTGTGCGGTGAGTGCCACATCGGCACGGCCAGTCTGGATCCATGCCAGGAGCACTCCCGCCACGGGAAACTCGGATAAGGCGAAATACGAAAAAGGGGAAGGTTGGGGAAGGAGAGGGGAAAGGGCGAGGGCGGAAAAAGTTGAGGGCTGCGAAGGAAGGGGAAAGTGTGAGCACCGGGTAAGTGGAGAGTGTAAATGGGGAGGGAAGTGCGGCTGCCGTGTAAGGGGGGAGGAGGAGGGAGGAGGAGGGAGGAGGCGAGGAGGGAGGGAGGGAGGAGGAGGCGAGGAGGGGGGAGGGAAGGGGAGGCGAGGAGGGAGGAGGAAGCGAGTAGGAAGGGAGGGAGGAGGAGGCGAGGAGGGAGAAGGGAAAGGGAGGCAAGGAGGGGGGGAGGGAGGAGGAGGCGAGGAGGGGGTAGGGAAGCTGAGGCGAGGGGGGGAGAGAAGAAGAGGGAGGAGGATGAGGCGGGGTAGAAAAGGGGGAGGGGAGAGGAGACGAGGAAGGGGGAGGGAAAAGGAGGCCAGGAGGGGATGGGAGGAAGAGGTAAGAGGGGAGGAGAGACGAGGAGGGGGGAGGAGGAGAAGAAAGCGACGAGGGGGAGTGGGGAAGGGGGAGGAGAGACGAGGAGGGGAGGAGGAGGAGAAGAAAGCGACGAGGAGGAGTGGGGAAGGGGGAGGAGAGAGATAGCAAGAGAAAGGGAAAGAGAGAGAGAAAGAGAGAGAGAGAGAGAGAGAGAGAGAGAGAGAGAGAGAGAGAGAGAGAGAGAGAGGGAGAGAGAGAGAGAGAAGCTGCGGTAGGGAAAATTCAGGACTAGGAGGATGGCGGAGGGTAATGGCAGATCCTCTCTGCCGTGTAGGAATGTCAAGGTTAGAACATTGGCAGTTGTGGTAGATGGAACGACCTGGAAACACAAGACAGGAAAGAAAACGGAAAAAAGGAAAGTTTGTCAATGAATCTCAGGGTGACTTTTAACAAACAAACAATAACAGCCGAAAAGTTTGACTAAGGCAAACATACATGCAAGTGTTATAAGGCGAGATTGGAGTGCTCAGACAGAACAAAAACAAAAAAAAGCACAACAACAACAACAACCACAAAAAAAGAAAGATATAAGAGCAATTTAAAGGTCAGGTGAAACAGAAAGAAGAAAGAAAGAAGAAAGACGAGAAAAGTTGAAGAGTAAAGAGTGATAAATGAGAGGAGAGGAGAGGAGTGGGTGAGGCGAGTTGTAACGTATGTCAAATCGGCGAAGCAGGGCAGAGCCAGAGCCATCTCGCACATGAGTTAGGTCCGAGAACTATGGAAGAGGGGGGGGGGGGGGGGGGGGGGGGTATTTATGGAGGAGCTCCCCCCCCCCCGTCTCCCCCCCTACCTCCTTCCCCTATTCTCTAACTCGACTTCCAACTCCTTTATTGCAGAGAATGAAAGGTGGGATGCAGATGTGGAAAGCGAGGAGAGGAGGGAGGGAGGGAGGGAGGGAGGGAGGGAGGGAGGAAGGGAGGGAGGGAGGGAGGGAGGGAGGGAGGGAGGGAGAGAGGGAGAGAGAGAGAGAGAGAGAGAGAGAGAGAGAGAGAGAGAGAGAGAGAGAGAAAGAAGAAGAGAGAGAGAGAGAGAGAGAGAGAAAGCCAGAGAGAGAGAGAGAGAGAGAGAGAGAGAGAGAGAGAGATAAAGAGAGAGAAAGAGAGAGAAAGAGAGAGAGAGAGAAAGAGAGAGAGAGAGAGAGAGAGAGAGAGAGAAAGAGAGAAGAGA
>BOPN01002324.1:77500-82500 GCA_017312705.2 Penaeus japonicus | reverse complement strand
CACACACACACACACACACACACACACACACACACACACACACACACACACACACACACACACACACACACACACACACACACACACACACACACACACACACACACATATATATATATATTTTTTTTTATATAATACTTGTCTCTTTGATTAATCTCGCAGGTAGAGACACTGACGCACGCAAGCCATAATAACATAGATATAGCACAGTGCCTGAAACTCATTTATGTAGTATAATAAGCCACTGGTTTGCTTATTGGAGAGCAAGTAATGTAATTGCCAAAAAAGACAGAAAAAATGCCTTTTTTTATTTGCTTATTTCTGTCTTTTCAGGGGTCAGAAATACCAGCAGTAATATTTGCAGAATCAAAAGATTATCCTATAATCCTTACAGAAAGTAAATCTGTCTAAACTTATAAAGCAGACTATGTTGTTCCAAATGATTTTCTACACTATTCATACAGTTTCCGTCACATGTCCACATTTGTATCGGGTGCAACATAGTGAATGTGCAGGTGAAAACAGGTCAGCACGCTGGATATGCAGGCAAAGGTGGGGATTAGACTGTGTCGATACGGACTGACCTGGCTTGTGGACAGACAATTCGGTATAAGTCTTTGGGTAAATTCTGTTTATTTCGAATAAACACATTCATCCTCTTCGCGTGATAATAAAGCTAATCCACACAGTCTTACAGAGTCTCACTAAGAGCAAAGCGAAGGAGGATAGATTCATAATGAAGACTCGTTATACATTGTACTACCCTCTTGGCTCTATATCCACGTGCATGTTGTGCAAAGATGATAGATGTATCATGAAGAACTGAATAAATACATGTATTTCTCCTTTTACATCGGGATTTCTCTGTGTATATAGCCAACATACAAATTAAATTAAAACAGATTTTTTACAGTTCATTTACCTAATACTTCATTCCATATAACATTTGAACGAAACACCAAACTGGATTTTTCATTGTTCTTTTCCCCAGAACAGCCACGGTGATTTTACAAGCAAGACACTAAAACGGAAGATGCTCGATATATTGGACACGACCCAATCATATGCAAATATATAGGCGAAGTTGTGTGACAGTTGTCTTGTTTCTGCTGTACCGTATGATACTTCACCATTTTGGCCTTTTGGAGCAAGACTTTTATTCGCAGCCAAGAAAAGTTTGCAAGACGCGGCCATCATCAAAGGATAAAACAATTTATCACATGCTTGTAAAATGTCGGACTCTTGAAACAATTGTCGGAACTTTTGGCCGGATCACTGAGGCTACTCGAAAACGCCATTCAGGATTCTTGTCTTGAGATTTCAAGGTGAGGGAGAGAGGAGGGACGAGATTGAAGAGTAATGCAACTTATTTCGCAACACGTATGATGCAAGGAGAGCTATTCTGGTTACAAAATCTTATCGAATCAAACAATTCTAATTTCTTACATATTCACACGATCCCCAAAGTCCTACAGAAATCGGAAACGAGAGGCAGAAGTAAAACGGAGTAAAGTTAAGGGGAAGGGGATTCCTTAGGATAAAGAGGGGATAGTCAAACTCGAAGCGTTCTGGCACCACGAGGCACAGCACAACCAATACGCCACACTGCCGCGATTCTCCACAGCTTCCGAACCCAAGAGCCACAAGTGCTGTACCGTCGTCCCAAGTGCCTCCACAGCACGCAAGTATCGAAGCTGTACCAAACACTAACTTTACGACCGCCTCCGCACAACTCTGCTCACACAGCTAAGCCCAGGGATCATAAACTGCCTATCTCCGCGCATCCTGCAGGCAAAGTCTCCCCACCGTCATTCTGAATTAAGGGCCAATTTACCACGACTTGCAAAGCTGGATATAGGACGTTACAATTTTGAGACTAGGAGACGGTCGAGCCAAGATTCACATCCTACGGTCGGGAAAGCTCCCAAGGCTGAGTTCGTGCGTCTTAACTCGTAGGATGTCTTGGATAGGCACGGAACCCGCACTCCAACCGCTGAAGGATAACTGGAGTACAAAAAGAGCGGTTCAGAAAAAAAGGGCAAGAACAGCGATGCAGACAGAAAAAGGACAAGAGATAATGTATGTATGTATGTATGTATGTATATAAGTGTATAAACATAAATAGATTTGTGTGTGTGTGTCTGAAGTGTGTGTCTATATGAACGTATGGATTTATGGTTGAATGGATGTGTGGATGGGTGAGTGGGTAAATGGGTGGATAGATGGATGGATGGATGGATGGGTGTTTGTCTCTCTATCTCTCTATCCCTCTCTTAATATCTCTCTCTCCCTAACTCTCTCTATCCCCATCTCTCCCTCCCTCTCTCTCTCTATACCTCTCTCCCTAACTCTCTCTATCCCCCTCTCTCCCTCCCTGTCTCTTTCTCCCACTATCCCACCCTTCCACTCTCCCTCCTTCCCTCCCAACTCTGCCCTTCCCTCCCACCTCCCTCCTTCCCTCCCTCCCTCCCTCCTTCCCTTCCTCTCTCGCTCCATCCCACTCTCCCTCCCTCCTACTCTCCTTCCCAACCTCTCCCCCTCTCTCCCTTCCCCTCTATCCCCGACCCCTTTAAATCCTTGCTTCGTAAAAAGAGGAAAAAAAAGCACAAGACCAAAGATCCATCGACGACCCTCAGTCTCACCAGAGATGGGATTTTTGGCGAGATAAATTGGATGTTGCAACGGCTTCATTATCACCGTCTGTATGGCTGAATAAGGGAGGATGAGATTAAGACGAGGAGGAGACTTTTGGGGGAGGGTGGAGGATTTAGAGAAGGTGCGGGGGGGATGAAGAAGGGGCGGGAGAGGGGGAGAGGGGGAGAGGAGAGGGGAGGGGAGGGAATGGTGGAGGGGAATGGGAGAAGAAAGGGTGAGGGTAAGAGGATGGGAGGAGAAGGGAGGGGAGAGGGCAAGGGGAGATGAAAAGGAGGAGGAGGGGGAGGAGAGAAGATGGGAGGGGAGAGGGTAGCGGAGGGAAGGGAGAAGAGGGGAAGAAGGGGGAGGAGAGTAAAGGAGAAGAGAGAGGAAGGGAAGGGCAAAGATCGAGAAAAAAAAAAAAAAAAAAAAAAAAAAAAGACGCTCTCGTGTTATGCATGATTCGCAATCAGCAAGGTCCTCCCGAAGAAACCGTGTCACTTTTCTTCCCAGGATATCTCCAGGAGGCTGAGTCTCCTCCTTCACCCGAGGAGCGACTCAAGCCACGGGTATTAATGTTAAACCGAGTCGAGTACACGGCGATCGCTGGTTCCTTCGCTCCCTCACGGCGGATGTGGGATTAGGAGCATAAGTAGGGAGGTAGGCGTGTTGAGAGAGAGAGAGAGAGAGAGAGAGAGAGAGAGAGAGAGAGATAGATAGAGAGATAGATAGAGAGAGAGAGAGAGAGAGAGAGAGAGAGAGAGAGGGGGAGGGTGAGAGTGAGGGAGGGAGAAATGGAAAGGAAAGGAAAGGGGAGAGAAAGAAGAAAGAGAGAGAACGAGAGAGAGAGAGAGAGAGAGAGAGAGAGAGAGAGAGGGGGGGGGAGGGAGGGAGAGAAGAAGGAAGGGAGGGAGGGTAGAGAGTGAGGGAGAGGGAAATGGAAAGGGAAAGGGAAAGGGGAGAGAAAGAAAGAAAGAGAGAGAACGAGAGCGAGAGCGAGAGCGAGAGAGAGAGAGAGAGAGAGAGAGAGAGAGAGAGAGAGAGAGAGAGAGAGAGAGAGAGAGAGAGAGAGAGAGAGAGAGAGAGAGACTGATTTTAGATCTCCCTTCCGTTATGATAACGTCCTGTCTGGCAGTACTAGTAAATGCCGACAACTTCCCTCCGAATATCTGTTATGGAGCGCGTAACGCCCTCACACTCCATTTCTCTCATATTTATGCCAAACCTTATGGGCACTCTTGATCTTTCTTCCTAAATGTCCGCAATTTCAATATCAATATTTTTTTTCCTTCTACTTTATATCACGGATCTTACCGCAACATGTCTGAAATTTCGAATAAACACACCGCTTTGCCGTGAAGACCGCTGAGACTGAGATATGTTTACGACGACAGTTTTTACTCATATGCAGTACGGTCTGCAATTAAAACTTTCCCCTCGAACTTTCTGACATTGCTTTCCCGCTGCTCTACCGGAGGTATAATTATTTTTTTTTCGTGTAACTTTATCAGATTGCAGTGTTATGTATCTTTCTTATAATTCGTGTCGACGAAATACCTACGAGATGTCGACAAGTAGTTAACAAGGCAGGTCCTCGAGAACGTTTACAAATTGGCGGCAAGTTGAACATATAATTGCATACGGAATCTGGATACATACATGAACTAAATCACATTAAATCATTTAACTTAACATTAGCAACACTAACGTTCGTATTCCCATAAAGTACCACTCGTAATTCTTATTCCCTTAAATAATCCATTAACTATAAGTAAACCCTAAAAAGGAATCCGCAAGGAGCGGCATCTTGGGATCCAGACATACTGCACTAGTGTAAGGCACAGAGAGCCATTATGGGATTCCTTCCATCATTACATAATCAGATTCATAATGACTCAAGAGGGGAGTGCCAGCGAGTACCATTTCCATATGCAAATACTTGAGAATGTGATGCTTACCTGGAATAATTTATACCTGCTTATACTACTGTTTTCGCAAATCGAGGCGAGGCTGGCGGTCTTCAGCAAATGTATACAGCCTGAGGTTCACAGCAGACAAAGATTAGGACGAACAGAAATCAACGCTTGGAAATTCGCCTTCCTTCCTTTTGTCTTCGCATTTTCCCTCGTGTGTTGTTTTCATCACCGACTCCGTGTTTTCCTCTCTCTGGTTTCACCTCGATCGTTACTTCCTCCACCACCTCCTCCTCCTCCTCCTCCAGCTTCAGTTTCAGCTTCAGTTTCAGCTTCACCTCCATCTCCACCTCTACCTCCACCTGTACCACCACCACCATCACCTCCACCTCCACCTCCACCTCCACCTCCACCTCTATCTCTACCTCCACCTCTACCTCCACCTGTACCACC
>BOPN01002324.1:62500-72500 GCA_017312705.2 Penaeus japonicus | reverse complement strand
AAAAGGGGAGGAAGTTAAGCAGTGGTCCACCCTTTAGAGGCAACTCTAGCATCGTACGGCGATCTCCACCCCTTTCCCTTAAAAGGAGGAAGGAGCCCCACACCCCCACCCCACGTCCCCACCAGAGGACGTCACAATACCTGTATCAAGAGCCCGAGACTCCCCACGACGGATGAAAGTCAGGCCCGAGGAGGAAGGCTGGCGAGGAGAAGGAAAAGTGCGACGAGGCGCAGGTCCGGCCTCGAGAAAACATTAGAGGTAGCGGGAAATGACCACAGCAGCGAATAAAGCTACATTGTGGAAGCTCGGAAAATTGTCTTTTTCTTTTTCCTTTTCGGAAAGACGGGGAATGGAGTGAGGGGGTGGGAGGGAGCGGGAGAGGAGAGGGAGAGAGAGAGGGAGGGAGGAAGGGAAAAGAAAGGGTGAGGGATGTATAAGAGGAGGCTCTTATCCTGGCAAAATTAAGAGGTGGAAAGATGGACGGTATAAAAGATATGGGGTGTAGGCGAAAAAAGATAAATAAAGGAGAAGTGGTAAAAGACGAACAAACAGATAGAAAGTGGGGATGAGGCGTGCTGAGAGCTGAGCCTTGCAATGGCAGTGCTGACTTGATACTGAGTTTAAGGGAGCGACGCAGTAACAAGGAAAGGGAGGATGATGGGGTGAACGATAGCGTCCAAGATAAGAAGGCTTAAGGAGCGACAGCCGCTGACTTGAAAGGGAGAAAAGAGTTCTCCGGGAAACAGGAAATGGAGAGACATTTAAAGACACGGGGAGAGAAAATGGTAGCCTATTCGAGAGAGGGGTTTGTAGTAAGGTAGAAAGACATCAGGAAATAAGGGAGAGCGAAAGAGACAGGTGTTGAAGCTACACACACGAAAAAAGCAAGACGGCGCTGCGTAGCCAGGGCAGCGAGGTGAAGAAGAGGAGGCCCCGTAAACTGAAGAAGCGAGGGACGGGAATGGCCCCCGGGTGAGCACTCGCTCCGGCCCGAACACATCGGCAGGAGGCAGTTTGGGCCCCGCCACACCGCCCACGGCCATCCCACCTGCTATGATACGGTTATGGAGGAGGGGCGTCCGGCTTCGGCTTGTCCCCTTCCAGAGCTTCTATTTCGTAACAACCTGCTGATTCCACAGGTAAATGTAGAGCCCGGCCTAATCGGGGAGACAGCTACTTCTGATTTCGTTTGTAGTTCGGCATATATTTGCGCTTTATCATACCCTTTTTGCCGTCTATTCTCTGTCTCTCTCTTACTTACCCCCCCCCCCTCTTTCTCTCTCTTTCTCTCTCTCTCGTTCTCTCTCTTTCTCTCTCTCTCTCTCTCTCTCTCTCTCTCTCTCTCTCTCTCTCTCTCTCTCTCTCTCTCTCTCTCTCTCTCTGATTTTCCGGTCTGCGTATCCATTTATCTGACTTTGTGCTTAAACTTTCTTCTCATTCCTTCCCCCTCAAACTTTCTACCCCCCACCCTCCTCTCCTTTATACATCCGTCTCTCCCTCAGCATCAGTTATCCATATTTGCACTCCTTGCCTCTTAGTTGCAAAATATGCTTCTAACAATCTCACCCCCCCTCTCTCTCTCTCTCTCTCTCTCTCTCTCTCTCTCTCTCTCTCTCTCTCTCTCTCTCTCTCTCTCTCTCTCTCTCTCTCTCTGTCTGTCTGTCTGTCTGTCTCTCTCTCTCTCTCTCTCTCTCTCTCTCTCTCTCTCTCTCTCTCTCTCTCTCTCTCTCTCTCTCTCCTTCGTGATTTCTTCTACCCTTTTCCCTCGCATCTTATTTCCCCTCCGCTTCCTTGCCCACTTCGAGATCCATAATCTTATCGCGTCACACGTCGTCAAGCAAACCCTCAGCTCCCTATCTTCCCCTTTGCATCACCTACATCTCCCTACACATAAAACTCACCCCCTCCCCGCCACCCACCAAGACCCTTGACCGCACCCCCCACCCCCCACCCCACCCACCCACCTATTCCTCCCTTTAGCCCACCGTACAACCGCCTGCTCTCAATGCTCTTTAAATCTTTCCTCCCAAAACATCTCCCCAACAACTTTCTTATCTCCCCCACCATCTCCCTGCTGCAGCTCTGAGTGACCGAGGGGAAGAAGGGAGAGAAAGAGAGGAGAGAGAGAGAGAGAGAGAGAGAGAAGAGAGAAGAGAGAAGAGAGAAGAGAGAAGAGAAAAGAGAAAAGAGAAAAGAGAAAAGACAGAAGACAGAAGAGAGAAAAGACAGACAAAAAAAATAGAGAAGAGAGAAGATAAAACGCAAGAGAAAAAGAGAGAAAAACAGAGAAAAACAGAGAAAGAGAACGAACGGTCAGAGGACACAGCGATGCCAATCACGGGGCCTCAGTGTCCCTGGAGGACACTCAAGAAGATGGCACTAATGGATACGAGGCGAAGTCCGGCGTTTGGCAGCGTGGCACTGTAATTATGACACGCCTCCTGAATGGTAAGTGCTTAGACTTCTGGCACCATTTTGAACTTCCTTAGTGGTGTTGGGAACTCGTAGTGATCATTGTTGATGAGCCTGATGCTTGGCGTGGTGATGGGGTGCTTTGTAGTGTTGTGTGTGTGTGTGTGTGTGTGTGTGTGTGTGTGTGTGTGTGTGTGTGTGTGTGTGTGTGTGTGTGTGTGTGTGTGTGTGTGTGTGTGTGTGATAGAAGGGGAAAAGATAGATAGATAGATAGATAGAAAAAGTGAGATAGTATATAAAAAATAATACATAAATATTTCGAACAAATCTATCCTAAAGAAATGAAAAACGAAACAAAGAGTAATGAAATACCAAACAGGAAGAAATTAAATGCCAAACAGAGAGGAGTGAATTACCAAACAGGGAGAAATTAAATACTATACAGGAAGAAATGGAATACCAAACAGAAAGAAATGAAATACCAAACAGAGAGAAATGAAATGCCAAACAGAGAAATGAAATGCCAAACAGGAATAAATGAAATACCAAACAGAGAGAAATTAAATACCACATTAAGAGATATGAAATACCATCGCCAAATCGGCCTCCTTAAACCTCATCTGCTGGCGACGCAAGGGAAAATCTGCGCAGAAATGGTTTAGCAAATTCACCATAGTTAATTACCTATTATGCGGGCCCTTAGATCGCGTGACATAATTCTCATGATCTCAAAGCATTTTCTAAATTTATGGTGATATAATAATAGGATTCTCTGCTTTCTGCCTAGACGAGTGCCAAGAAATAGAGAGAAAATTTATGAACTGTATTACATACAAGGTACGAGGATGAGAGAGAGAGAGAGAGAGAGAGAGAGAGAGAGAGAGAGAGAGAGAGAGAGAGAGAGAGAGAGAGAGAGAGAGAGAGAGAGAGAGAGAGAGAGAGAGAGAGAGAGATGTGGGGGAGGGAGGGAGTAGAGATAGAGATAGAGAGAGAGAGAGAGAGAGAGAGAGAGAGAGAGAGAGAGAGAGAGAGAGAGAGAGATGTGGGGGAGGGAGGGAGTAGAGATAGAGATAGAGATAGAGAGAGAGAGAAAGAGAGAGAGAGAGAGAGAGAGATGTGGGGGAGGGAGGGAGTAGAGAGAGAGATAGAGAGAGAGAGAGAGAGAGAGAGAGAGAGAGAGAGAGAGAGAGAGAGAGAGAGAGAGAGAGAGAGAGATGTGGGGGAGGGAGGGAGTAGAGATAGAGATAGAGAGAGAGAGAGAGAGAGAGAGAGAGAGAGAGAGAGAGAGAGAGAGAGAGAGAGAGAGAGAGAGAGAGAGAGAGAGAGAGAGAGAGAGAGAGAGAGAAGAGAGAGAGAGAGAGAGAGAGAGAGAGAGAGAGAGAGAGAGAGAGAGAGAGAGAGAGAGAGAGAGAGAGAGAGAGAGAGAGAGATGTGGGGGAGGGAGGGAGGAGAGAGAGAGAGAGAGAGAGAGAGAGAGAGAGAGAGAGAGAGAGAGAGAGAGAGAGAGAGAGAGAGAGAGAGAGAGAGAGAGAGAGAGAGAGAGAGAAAGTAAGAAAGAAGGAAAGAAAGAGAGAAAGAAAGAAAGAAAGAAAGAGAGCGTGAGAAAGAGAAAAAAAAAACATATATATTTTTCCAATACTTTATTACACTCAAAATTAACATCTCGTGGACCTACGTAATCATCGTTAATTGCCGAATTAGAGCCTAATTAACATTTCTAATATCCAACTTGGGTCGCGCAGTTCTGCATGGAGTATTGCAACGTGCAAAGTGCAAAGCGGAATTCCAAGTTCCCGAAATCTAAGACCATCGGGAACGTGAGAGCTATTTATGGGATCAGCTTTAACCTCTATACATTAGCATAGGTTTCATTTTCATATTACTCATCAAACATCACCCTTTTCCAGAGTATTAATTCTAATTTTGTCGTTAAATATCTTACGATTTCTGTAAGTCTGACATCTGGTGTTCGAAGAAAAAATGTAATCTTATATATACATACATATAGGGAGGAAAATGATACTCATCTTAATTCATACACATCAACTTGCTCATGGAGTGCGTGTGTCAAGTTTTATGACGTCACTTAAGTGGCTGGAATCTTTTCTTCATGGTGAATAATCTTCTTTCGTACATTCATTTGTCGTATAAATATATTTCGGAATTTAATTTTTTAATGCAATGAAATTCACGCCATTTTACGTATGTTATAACTTTTCGTTTGGACCAAATGAACGATTCTGGGACTGATATATGCCGATATGCAAATTCATGTCACGAAGTTTGGCTTGCTTTTAATTTTCCAATTTATACTATTCCCTTCCTCTTTTATGCATTCGTGTTTGTGGCATTTTTGTCTCTTTTTTATAACTTAATTTCAAGATAAATCAAAGATATTATATTCAGAACCAGTACGTTAATGATGAGCAACGTGTTTTATGAATATAACCCTTATCCCATTAGAAAATTGGTATCATATTCTAATAATTCTGCAGCGACATATATGCAGTGAGGATCACTAATGACTTGACACGGGAGTTATTATTCAACAAATTTTCACGTGTCAACACAAGATGATATATGAAAGTTATCATTGCAGCTGCCATTTATATAAAGGGTCCTTGACATGCAACAAACAGGGTAGGAGGAAGAGGGAACACAGATATGTATATTATATACACACACACACATCACATATAAATAAATATATATATATATATATATATATATATATATATATATATATATATATATATACATATATATATATATATATATATATATATATATATATATATATATATAGAGACAGAGAGAGAGAGAGAGAGAGAGAGAGAGAGAGAGAGAGAGAGAGAGAGACATTTAGATAGATAGTTAGATAGATAAATAGACAGATATAGATAGATAGACAGACATAGAGAGAGAAATCGACAAGAAAAATGCAAAACAGAAATACCAAAGAGATCAAGAAAAAGGAACCAAAAGTCGAGAAAGAAGGAACGGCCGAGGGAAATGAAGGAGCCTGGAAGAAAGAAAGTTGGCACAGCGGCGAAAAGGCGCGTAGGTGATAGGAAGGAAGTGTTCCATCATCGCTGGCCGCTCAAAAGATGTCTGGAATACCAAGTTAGCGGAGCCTCACCTGATGTCTTGAGCCTAATGTATGAAGGCCAGATTCTTACACATTGAACGGCCATTCATCGCGCGCTTACCGACATCCCTGCTTGATGCGGCGGCGATGACAAGCGGGCGGGCGAGAGGGCTAGGGCGATGGTCCTGAATACATTACTAGGGACGGAGTGATAGGCTCTTTTCGTGACTGTTTGGCTGTCGCGTCTGTGCTTTGTTCTTTGTAGGTACGTGGTGTAAACATATAATTAGTTGTCTTTTTTTTTTCTTTCTTTTCTTTTTCTTTCTGTCTCTGTTTTTTCTTCTCCCTCTCCTTTTACCTCTCTCCCTCCCTCTTCCTCACCCCATCCCTAACCCCTTACCCCTTCTCCCTTATCCTCTCCCTCAGCCCTTCTCCTTCTCCCTTCCCCTTCTCCCTCCCCCCTACTCCCTCTCCCTCTCCCCCTCCAAGCTTCCAGAACAAAGGCTACGTTCGTCACGACGCCCCGAAATGTGAGCCAGTGCGAGTGGCCTTATTGGATTAGCCTCACAAGCCTCAATTTGACGATAATACATAAATGTAAGACTCTGACACGGAGTTTAGCAATCTGCGGACCCGATTCTTCGGCCCATTAGCTCCGTGTGAGGCCATTTTTCCAGGTATTCGTACCGACCACGGTATTATCCCCCGAACAGTGTGGTGAGGGATATAGCAAGCGGTCGGGGAGGAAACGTGACCTGGTGTAGCATGATGATACTCATGATGACTATGGTGGGGATGGGATGTCTTTTGCGAGAGCTGTATAGTGTTCAGGAAAAAGGCTTCTCCTAACTAACTCTATCTATATGCTTGTGTCTTTCCATCTTTATCTATCTGTATTCATGCACAGATAAATAAACTTATAGTATGTATTTCTGTTTGAATGAGTGTATTTATGAAAGAATCAACATAAGGCCTTTTCCACGAAATTACCATTTCATTTACTGAATTCCCGAAAACCCTTTAAATCCTTGCTCTTAGCCAACTGATTCATGCTTAACTGACTCTCAAAGTTACAACATTAAGTGGTACCGTTTCCTTAGAAATTTCCCTGAACTCTGCCATTTTAACCCAATTCTTTTGAAAGTAACTACGAGTATTCGAAGTCCTTGCTTCAGTGCCAATGATGCGCGTAGAACACCCAAGATATTGCCTCTATATGCGCGCCCTCTGTTGGTTGAAGACTCCACCATCAACATGTTTTCGTTAACATGTGTTTCTTTCGATCTTGTCTATCTTATCTAAAGAATTCGACATATTCCCCCTTATGTTTTCATCCGTTAGTTCTCACTGCTGCTTTATATATTGTCATGAACTACTTCCACGATATTTAATTGCCTGTCACTTCTAAACAAAACTCAAAATTCTCAGAAGTACGAACACTATGTAAAAACGAGTTTATTTCTTACTATAAAAAGTAGTCCTCTCTCTCCTCTTTATCTCTATCTTTATCTCCTCTCTCTCTCTCTCTCTCTCTCTCTCTCTCTCTCTCTCTCTTTCTCTCTCTCTCTCTCTCTCTCTCTCTCTCTCTCTCTCTCTCTCTCTCTCTCTCTCTCTCTCTCTCTCTCTCTTTCTCTCTCTCTCTCTCTCTATCTATCTATCTCTTTATTTATCTACTATCTCCTTCCCTCTCTCCCTCATATAATGATATAACAACAACAAAAAAAGACCTCAACAGTACCCATCCTTACACAGATAAAAGAATAAAGATAACACGACACATAAAAAAATAAAAGATCAAGTTCCAATCGCTCGAACTGCACAGTAAGCAAAGATGTTCCCGCAATAGAGTGTATCAGGCTGAGAGTAAAAGGTAGCGGAAGGGGGATTCCAATCGCCCCCCCCCCCCCCTCCTCGCAGACATGGACGCAATTTGCTACCCGCGTTGTAGTAACAAGCCGTGGTCTAGAGAGTTCTTTATGAAAAAAATGAATGAAAAAAATAAGCAAAATATTGCTACAAATTTACCATGCTCGTTCAGAAACTTTAGTTCTTTAACTTTTCTACTAGTCTGGCCATCGCCCAGTTATTTTTCTTTCATTCTTTTTTTTTTCCATTCACTTAAACTGCGTTTAAATTTGCCAACGTTCTCAACTTTGGCGGAAGGTCATACGTGCTGCCCTTTTGCTCTACGACCCTCCATTCCCAGACGTGATTTTTATACGTATGTGACTCGGGGTGTTTTCTGATCTCCTCCTCACTCTGTTTCCGTCTTGAAATATCCCGAGCTTTCATTTCCTTGAATATCCTCATTGATTTAGCTTAGGATTTCTCTTAGGCCGGACTGCAGTTATGGGAAAGTCCAGTAAAGGTACACCGGTCGTTGGACAGCACACACACTCCCCCCGTGTTACGAATCGAGCAGATCCAGGCACTGCGAGGGATCCAGCCGATAACCAGGCGATCCTTCCCGTGATCTACCTTAAGACGTTGTTAGGACAGTCGACCTTTAGTCTACTTGCTGTCTGGTTAGATTTCTTTTATGAATTCATTATAAACTAATCGTGTTGATCAAGTGCATGTAGAGGTGTCTATCATTTCTTGCGTCGAGTCCTCCGCGGTGTCCAGACAGAAGCGGGCGTGCCGGCTTTACAGACCGGTTGAAGACGAACCAACACACGACATCAGGCTGGGACAACAAACCAACAACACGAAGGGAACATGCAATTACTGGCAACGTCACGCTGTTCACCCACACTGATGGAATAAAGGTACAGACACGGCACCATTAATAACACTAGAAGTTTAATACAAAGAGCAATATAATGAGGCTTAACTAACCGACACGGGAGAAGGCAGTGATACCCCACTGAAGACTCAAGGATGGTAATTCACCGCGTAACAATATACTTACACCAAGTTGTTTTGTAACACAGCACCGACAGCCTAGAATTACGCCGCCGTGTTAACAAAATGAGGTTACGCGAGAGGCGGCGGCCGGGAGATCAACCTCGCTCCGGGCAACAAAGACCCACCCTCCCGGCGTAATTTGCTCTTAAATAACAGGGTCAATTTTTGTTAATGCAAACAACGCGCCATAAATTAAATTCCAATGGCTCACATCTTTCACTCATTCCTCTCTCTCGCCATTCATCACCTCGATTTTAATTATTAGTTTCCTCTTCTCTTCCCCTTCTCTCTCTCCGCCCTTCCCCATCTTCAGACTCGCAGACCCTTCATGCTCTCTCTCGTCCCCTTCTTCACACGTCAAATACATCTCGCTTTTCTCTGTCTCTCTTCGTTCCGTCCTTTTCCTTCGGCCGCGCGGCGCTCAGGGATTGTCACAGTCTCACCTTTCTTCTTCTTTCGATTCTTTTCGTTGTCGTTTTCCTCTGCGTATCATCCGTCTTCTTCATTTCCCTTCTTTTCTCACTCCAGTTTCCATCTCCTTCCCTTCTCTTAGCTCCGGCTTTCCCGAAGTTGCTCCCCCTATCCTCCCCCATACCCCCCCCCCTCCCACCCTAAGAGCCCCAGGACACAGGCAGCGCAGATATTACATCACATGCATCACGGCCGTCCCGCGAGGCACGAAGATTTACCGCACTAACATCCACACTGTCCGCCACCCCTCTAACCCCCCCCCCTCCCCCGTGTCACCCTACTCCCCACCCCTACCCCCACCCCCCACCCGTCGTTCACCCAAATCACTCCCCCCCTTGCGTTATCCTACCCCCCTCCCACCCCTTCACCCCATTCGCAGTGCCTCTAACTCCGTTACCCCTCTCCATCCCCCTCACCCCCTTCAGTGCCTCTGCCCCCCCCCCCCAAGCGCTTACCATCGACCCCATATAATACAGATGAAGACTGGCTAACCGGAACTGGCAGATCCGACATGCTCGCCTGACAACCACTGAGCGTTTGTAAGCAAGCAAGCGAGGGCTAATTTGATTTTGCATGTGTGCCTGCAGCGACACGCACTCGCAAGATTTTGAAAAAAAGGCTGAAACGTTAAAAGTTGCCTTCAGAATATTGATGCGGGAGTCTAGTCAGCCTAAGGTTAGATTTCGACCAAGCATAACCTCCCGCTGCTGAATAATGCACACTCCGGCTGCTTCATTTAAATGTTACCAGGCCGTGTACTGCACCTCCCCTTCACACACGCCCTCGCCAAGACTCACATCCCAGATCAGCCGCTCGTACTTCTTCGAACTCCGCGGCGTTTTAACACGTTTGATATCTCTCTCTCTCTCTCTCTCTCTCATAATTATAATGATGATTGTTGATTGACGTGATGATTGTTGATTGACGGAATGATGATCATCGTCATAATCATGGTAATGATTATGATAACGATGGCAGTAATAAAGATTGGGTTAATATGAATATAGTGATAACATTACTGATAATTACAGTAGTACTGATAATGATATTACGATATGTGTTTCGGCCTAAATAAATCTGCATCTTCAAATTTTATCATAAAGGTTTTCAAAATAATTATTA
>BOPN01002324.1:52500-57500 GCA_017312705.2 Penaeus japonicus | reverse complement strand
ACCTACAGCGAAAGCCGAAGATAGCAAGATGAACGCATTTTTACGAATCTCAGGACGAAATGCGGTCTATGCGTAAATCGAATGAGAACTGAAGCTGATCTCGTGCGATGTCAATGCCAAGACCGACGACGGAAAAGATTGGAAGGCAGTTGGGCCTTTTGGGCTGAGGAAAAGGAGCGAGAGAGGTGATCACACGCACACACACAGACACACACACACACACACACACACACACACACACACACACACACACACACACACACACACACACACACACACACACACACACGCATATATATATATATATATATATATATATATATATATATGTATATATATATAAATATATATATATATATATATATATGTACATATATATATATATATATATATATATATATATATATATATATATTATATTCCAAATTTCACAAATCTACATAATGCGCACTATCATCAAGCAGGCATTATACATCGAAAAACGTTCGAGCGCTGCGATACAAGGCTGAACGATATTTAATGTATATCACTAAAAGCCAAAAGGTGTTTCTTACCAATTTACGAAAAAAAAAGTTTATCTTTAAAAACAACAACAACAATAACGAAATCAAAGCAAAAAAAAATATATATATAAATCTTATTACTATTTATGATAGTCTACGGTATGATTAATGATGATGATTAGTTATCATGAGCGAGAAGGCGACGACGATGATGATAATGAGAGGTATAACAAAAACACCTTAATGATAGTTGCAGTAGTAGTCGTAGTAGTAGTAGACGTAGTAGTAGTAGTAGACACACACGTATTAGTAATAGTAGTAGTAGTAGTAGTAGCAGTAGTAGTAGAAATCATAGTAGTAGCAACAATAATAATAATAGTAGTAGTAGTAGTAGTAGTAGTAGAAGTAGAAGTAGAAGTAGAAGTAGATGTAGAAGTAGTAGTAGTAATAGTAGCAGTAGCAGCAGCAGCAGCAGTAGTAGTAGTAGTAGTAGTAGTAGTAGTAGTAGTAGTAGTAGTAGTAGTAGTAGTAGTAGTAGTAGTAGTAGTGGTGGTGGTGGTGGTTGTAGTAGTAGTAGTAGTAATAGTGGTAGTAGTGCTTCTACTACTACTATTACTACTACTAATAATAATAATAAGAAAAAAACAATAATGGTAGAGGTAGCATCAGTTTCAGCAATGCTAAAAAAATACCACGATAATAAGTTGTGGCTACTCATATCGCCATCAACAACAACAACAACAACAACAATAATCACCCTTAATTACAATATCACCACTTCCACCGTTGCAAGGAAATATTCTTGCTAAAACAATATCACTTTCACCATTGCAGGCATTAAACGAAGCATCCTTTCTCCCATAACACAGGGAATAAACTTACGAAAATTCGATGCGTTTATGTATGCAAAATCCGTCTGGTGGTGAGAAGGAGAGTTTATGTTGCATGAGAACTGGGAGGGAGTGTGGGAGGGTGTGGGAGGGTGTAGGAGAGTGTGGGAAGGTGTGGGAGGTTGTGTGAAGGTGTGGGAGGGTGTAAGAGGGTGTGGGAGAGTGTGGGAACGTGTGGGAGGGTTTAGGAGGTTGTGTGAGGGTGTGGGAGTGTGTTGGAAAGTGTGGGAGGGTGAGGGAGGGAAAGGGTAGGAATACTGGGATATGGAACGTGAGGGTGTGGAAAGGTGGAGTTTTGGGGTGTGGGAAAGTGGACTTTTGTGTTGTGGGAAGTTGTGGTGCGGGTGTGGTATTGTGGAGGTGTGGTATGGGGACATAGGAATGTGGGATGTAGCACAGGGTGTCGGAGTAAGTGTAAGAGTTATGTGAATACTGGGAAGTGTGGGAGTGGTAGACAGTGGGAAGAGAAAAATTGCGAGAAAGCCTAACGGAAAGGAAAAGAGAGAACAGGATTAACCTCGAATCTAAGGATAAATAAAGATATTTTTCAGACAGAAAATAAAAAAGGAAAGAGTGAGACTTTTTGTGAAGAAGAATTTTTTTTTCATATTTTATCTCGGCATTTCCAAGCCTTTTTCTATAAAATTTTCTGACCTAGTTGTAAAATGTATGAGAAAACGAAGAATAGGAAAATACAATCGTAAATCGTAAAATCGTAAGAACTGTAGTTGATATATACTGTATTGTGCGTATGTATATATATATATTCATAATATACACTATATGTATGTGTATATATATATATATATATATATTTGTGTGTTTGTGTGTACGTATGTGTGTGTATTTTGTGTGTACATATGTGTATGTTTGCATATGTGTATGTGCGTGTGTGTGTGTGTGTGTGTGTGTGTGTGTGTGTGTGTGTGTGTGTGTGTGTGTGTGTGTGTGTGTGTGTGTGTGTGTGTGTGTGTGTGCGTGCGTGCGTGCGTGCGTGCGTGTGTGTATGTGTGTAATTGTATATTAATCCCCTCAGTACCTTCCCTTATCTGTCGATAACACAAGAGCTTAATCCCGTTAACAATAATTTTCCATCGAAGCCGTAAAGTGTAGAACAAAAGCCGTTAAAGTTATTTGGTGCGGACGAACAGTGACATTAAACGTCAATAGAAATCCTCATAAACCGGAATGGGGTGACTAAAATAATGCAAAAAATCTGTAAATAATAATTAATGGACCATTAACTTGCCCGTAAAAGTACTAATGGGTCATCTTTCAATTTATTTATTTATCAAATTTTAATCAGAGGGGCAGAGATCAGGCAATCGATTGAAAAGGGAGCATCTAAAATTGTGATAAAACCTGTAGTTTTGCGTGCGTACGTACATAGATACACGCACGCACGCACACACACACACACACACACACACACACACACACACACACACACACACACACACACACACACACACACACACACACAAACACACACACACACACACAAACACACACACAAACAGACATATGTATACATATTTATCTATGTATGTATGTATATATATATATATATTTTTTTTTTTTTTTTTTTTTTTTTTTTTTTTTTTTTTATTCATATATGTATGTATGTATATATAGACATGCACACACACACACACACGCTGGCTGTGGCCGTGTGTTAGTACACAGATATCTTGATTATTGGCCGCAGCTCCTCGTGTTATCGCCCGTCTACATCCGGCCGAGTCTCGCGGCTGGAGTAATAAAGTCTGTGGCGGTCTCTTGGCAAGCTTATTATATATTCCTGGAGAAACATGCATTATATGTAAATCTTGAGACAGACAAACAATACTCCTAAAATATAAAGCAACGTTGTTAAGATCTCCCCGTAAGATTAATCTGGAAACTCTGGTTTGTTCGCGAGAGGCATTATCAAGTGCATAAATACCTACACCGTCTTACTTAACTCATTAAGTGCTCGCTCGCCCCGCGCCCCTAAGATAAAATTTTCTGGTTGAGAATGACGATGAAGGTATGGAATGTTAGGGAAACTAAAGTGGATGTGCTGCTCCGAGCAAGCAGGGACGGGAGTACATACACGACCGTAAACAGCACTCAGGTCTTCCACTTCCTTGCTTGACTAGAATGTCAGGCGACGCAAATCATCATAATCTCTTTGAAGATGTACAAATTAGGTGATATAATCTGGCGGTTTACAACTGCGAACCATGCACTTTCGCAAGTTCCGAAAGAAGCCTGCAGGGAGAAGGAGGGTTTAAGAGACTCTTCACCGCTGCTCGATTCAAGCAAACTTCTTCAGACACTGCAGAATCCTGAGTTGTCACTTTGCAGTGGTTCAAAGAAGCTGAATTGGACAAAAAAAGGTTCGGTGCTGAATCTAAGCACTCGTCGCCGCACAGGAAATATAGCCGATATCGACCCGCGGCGCCCCTGACCTGGCATGATACTGACCACGGCGTCGAGGACAACCCTTTCTGGACGACCCCCGCCCCCCGGGCCCTTCGACCCTGCGAGGAGGGAGGATTAGTCTCCTCGTTGACGCATATGGAGGCCTATTTTATGGCAGTTTTACAGCGCATCGTAATGTGCTTTATGGGTGGTCTTGTTAAACATTCTTCCTCTGGAGACTGTCACCTTATGTCGCCTATAAAATTATCGTGCTTTCCCCAAAGGAACAGATACTGGTATCTTTCAATAAGTTAAAATGAAAAAGCATTGACTCCTCTTCCATTTCTCATCATTTTGTCTCGTTTTGAGAGCTATGTGATGGTCGCGAAAGAAGGCAATGACGCAATCTTACCTCCGTGATACAAAGTGTGTCAAGACTTGGAAGTTTTTGTCTCATTCAGCAAGACCAAACCATAACGACCGAAGAATGATCGCCTTGAAGATTTGCCGCTCGAGATGGCAGTGTTCTCCTTGGGCTCGAGTACTTGATGTGATTTTTTTTCTTCTTCTTTATGAGGAATCTTGTTTACTGTTGCATCGTTTTTGGTTGTTGGAATCATCGTCTCCCACAATATTATTATTTACCATATCAACATTATTACTATGACTATGATCCTTATATCTAATAGAGCCATTTATAACAACTTCACTGTTCTCACTTTCTTCATCATTGTAATAAAAAAGAAAAAAACATTGTGATTATCATCAAATAGGCAGTAAATGTTGTGTGGGTAGGATTTCTTGCTTCATCTCCAGCCTTTCTCCTAATCCATCATTTTAGATTCTTTGCCATTGAGACATGAAGGAAATTTATCGTTACCGAGGCTTTAATGCGGTAGTAGGACACACCAGTGCTACTAAACAGCGCCAATCTAGCAATCCAATATAGTACACAATAATAAAGGAATGACACATATAGCTGGTACTCAAACATAGTGAGTGGCAACTAAATCTATGCATGATTGCTCGTCCTGCCAAAGCTACGATACACAGCATGCCTCTTAACCCAGAATGAGGGTACCTGCGAGCTCACAGTGGCACGACTGTCGGGGGAGAGGGGGCTCGGCATGGCAGGGTGACCCTCGGCATGGCAAGACATACACGACGTACACTCTGGGGGAAAAGGTAGCCAAAGCCGGTA
>BOPN01002324.1:35000-42500 GCA_017312705.2 Penaeus japonicus | reverse complement strand
CCACCACCGGCACTACCATCAGTATCACCACCACCATCAACACCAACCCAACCACCACCATCCTCACCATCAAAACCACCACCACCATCAACATCACCAACACCCCAACCACCATCCCAGCCACCCCAACCACCGCCACCACCATCAACATCACCATCACCCCAACCACCATCCCAGCCACCCCAGCCAGTCCAACCACCATCCCAACCATCACCACCACCCCAACCACCACCCCAACCACCACCATCCTCACCATCAAAACCACCACCACCACCACCATCAAAATCACCACCATCCCAGCCACCCCAGCCAGTCCAACCACCATCCCAACCATCACCACCACTCCAACTATCATCCCAGCCACCCCAACCACCACCATCCTCACCATCAAAACCACCACCACCATCAAAATCACCACCATCCCAGCCAGTCCAACCACCATCCCAACCATCACCACCACCCCAACCACCATCCCAACCACCACCATCCCAACCATCACCACCACCCCAACCACCATCCCAACCACCATCCCAGCCACCCCAACCACCATCCCAACCACCGCCACCACCATCACCTCAGCCTCCGCATGACCCCGACCCGCCATTCCGCCCAACACCCGAAGAGAGCGAGTCCGTGACAGGAGCTTACGGGGACAATGTGGTCGCATCGGGTTACAGCGGGGCGGGGCGGTAGGGGTGGGGGTAGGGGTGGGGGTAGGGGGTGGAAGTTGAAGGTGGGATGGAGTGGGGGAGGCCATAGGGGGAAGGAGGGGGGACACAAAGGTATGAAGCGTTGGGATGTTGGGCAAGGGGGGGGAGGGGCTTAGGGAGGGGAGTATGGGCGTGAATGTGGACGGTTGCACATGACGGAGGAATCGGTGGAGCGAGAGTGAGCGAGGGAGGGAGGGAGGGAGGGAGGGAGAGAGAGAGAGAGAGAGAGAGAGAGAGAGAGAGAGAGAGAGAGAGAGAGAGAGAGAGAGAGAGAGAGAGAGAGAGAGAGAGAGAGAGAGAAAGAGAAAGAGAGAGAGAAAGAGAGAGAGAAAGAGAGAGAGAGAGAGAGAGAGAGAGAGAGAGAGAGAGATAGAGAGAGAGAGAGAGAGAGAGAGAGAGAGAGAGAGAGAGAGAGAGAGAGAGAGAGAGAGAGAGAGAGAGAGAGAGAGAGAGAAGGATTAATCAGGAGTTACCAGCCCGAAATGTAAGATAGCTTTCGCAAACTCAGAGAGAGGAATGAAAGACAGACAGACAGTTAGAGAGAGAAAGAGAGAGGGAGAGAGGGAGAGAAGGAGAGAGGGAGAGGGAGAGGGAGGAAGAGACACAGAGAGAGAGAGAGAGAGAGAGAGAGAGAGAGAGAGAGAGAGAGAGAGAGAGAGAGAGAGAGAGAGAGAGAGAGAGAGAGAGAGAGAGAGAGAAATAGATAGATAGATAGATAGATAGACAGAGAGGGAGAGGGAGAGAGAGAGAGAGAGAGAGAGAGAGAGAGAGAGAGAGAGAGAGAGAGAGAGAGAGAGAGAGAGAGAGAGAGAGAGAGAGAGAGAGAGAGAGAGAGAGACGAGGAACAAGCCTATCACTCAGATTCTCACTCTTTTTCTTTTTCTTTTTTTCGCTTTGGTCCACTATTCTTCCTTATACAGCGCGTTATTCGCCTGACGATATATAAAACGGTAAGACAAGTGGAGGGCGGGAGGAGGAGGGGGGTCCCACTGGATGTAAAAAGGAGAGGGGGGTCCCACTGCAAGGCAGGAGGGGAGGGGGGTCCCACTGCAGGCCAGAAGGGGAGGGGGGTCCCGTACAGGCCAGAAGGGTGTCGGGGCAAAGGCGCTCTCGCTGAGGGCTGTCCTCGACGTCGGAGGCCACTTGATCCCCAACCATAAAAAAGGAGAAGGTTGTACAACACGGCGGTGCTGGGTGGGTAGGCAGAGGGGGTAGGGGGGGATGTGGGTAGGCACAGGGAATGGGTACGTGGAGGGTAGGGGGAGGTGGGTAGGCACAGGGGGTGGGGGTAGAGAAGGGGGAGGTGAAGAACTCGACACCTACCCTTATTATTTGCAGCACTACGACGTTCATTCAAAAGAAAAAGAAAAGAGAGAGAAAAAAAGTTTATTTTCGTCTCACTCCATAACCAATCATCGCTGCTGCATGACCTGGTCAATCTGTATACCCCAATTTTAAATCATGCACTCGACTAAAGTTATAATAGTCATAGAGAAGGCAACTAATATAAAAAACGATAGATAAACAACGCAAGAGAAAACGAGAAACGAATAAAGCCAGGTTGGAAGCAAAGCCATTAATACGTGGGAAATTCGATATCCACTCCCGCCTTTCCTTCTCCTCTTCGGCCTGCTTCTATTTCCAATCCTGAGTCAAATCCGCGATAAATTCTTCTTTTCGAAAGGGCGTCTACTTTTCATAACCGTTTTCCTCCGAGCCACACAAGTCACATTTAAGTCTTCCACAATATTAGACGCTTGCTTTACTCCCATGATATTGTCTTCTCGTGCCATTTTGTTCTTGTGTCGTTTCTTTCTCGTGTCGTTGTCTTCGCGTGTCATTTCTTTCTCGTGTCATTGTCTTCGCGTGTCATTTCTTTCTCGTGTCATTGTCTTCTCGTGTCATTTCCTTCCCTCGTCCATTCTTCAGTATATTCTTCTTCGCTCTCTTCCATTGCCTTGTATTCCGTCTCCTCGTCCGTCCCCGTGCATTTCGTCTCATCTCTACGCTGTCTCAAAATAGCTCAGATCTCTTCAGCTTCCGTCCTCATTTCCATCCATCTAATCCCACCGAGGCCCAAAATTGCCTGCCATTGCTCAGTGCGTCGAGCGTTCCTCTGTCTCGTACTTTCGCCAAGGCTCGTTATTTTCCTCCTCTCGTTCCTCGTCGACCTTGATTTCTACTCGCAGTTTTTCTCCTTCGGTTCGGGTTATCTGTCAAATGCATTTTCCTCGATATTGTACCTCCTTCCATCGGCTTCAAGATTCCGCCACAGAACAACTTTTTTTTTTCTTTTCTTTTTTTTCCCCTTATTTTGTTGATCATTCTTTTGATTGCATGAATGTTTTCCCTGTTATCTATATTTGTCCTTCCGCCACAGAACAGCTTATTTTTTCTTTTCTTTTTTTTCCTTATTTTGTTGATCATTCTTTTGGTTGTATGAATGTTTTCCCTGTTATCTATATTTGTCTTTTTTTCTGTCTATCTGTTAATTTTGGCATTAGTGTTCTGCCCTCGTCCCTTTCCAACCCTAGACATCTTGAGCAATCCCATCCTTTCTATCCCATCCATCCCGTAATCAACTGCCTAACCCTTTCCCTGGCCATGCCCTTTATCTTTCGCTACTCCCTACCAAGTGCACGTCCCTTTGCCTTCCCTCTGCCATCGGCTACCATCAATATCTGCCAAATATCCCCTACCAGCCCCTGCTTCCCTGGTCTCCGTCAGCTCCCTCGGGGTGCGAGTGGCGTGTCCGGGGTCCTTGTGGGCACCCCTGTCATCCTCCCCCTCCCTCCGCCCCTCCCCCCCCCCCATCTGGAAGGCTTCGCTGTCCGTCTTGGTTTTCCTCCTGGGCGTAACCGGATGAGGCAGGAGGAGCGGCGTTTGGGCTGCCTCACACGCATCGCCAGGATCATCTCACGTTGCGGCATCCCGGCGGGGAAGGGAATCAGAGGATGCCCCAGCGTCTTACGGGGAGAGGAGATAGAGGGAAAGACGGAGAGATAGATGGAGGAAGGGGGGGGGGGAGGAAAAGGTAAAAGAGGAAGAGGAGGCACGAAGGGAATGAGAGACATATACTCACAAAGAGAGAGAGAGAGAGAGAGAGAGAGAGAGAGAGAGAGAGAGAGAGAGAGAGAGAGAGAGAGAGAGAGAGAGAGAGAGAGAGAGAGAGAGAGAGAGAGAGAGAGAGAGAGAGAGAGAGAGAGAGAGAGAGAGAGAGAGAGAGAGAGAGAGAGAGAGAGAGAGAGAGAGAGAGAGAGAGAGAGAGAGAGAGAGAGAGAGAGAGAGAGAGAGAGAGAGAGAAATAAAGAGAGAAACAGACAAGAGAGAGAGAGAAATAAAGAGAGAAACAGACAAGAGAGAGAGAGAAACAGACAGAAAGAGAGAGACATACAGAGAGTTATATCATCATCCTAAGATGCAAGAGGTCAACATTTATCATGCAGAAGGAAAAATACAGAGCAGGTCACGCCAAGGGACCTTCCTGTCTCTCCTCTTCCTTCGCCCGAAAATATATTTTGTTATTTTCGAGAATATGATACCGAGCACGACTTCTGGCAACGCAGGACGGAGTAATAGGACGGGACAGGAGGCGGATGAGCGGACCACGGCATGGTGTGCAGTCTGCGGTCTGCTCGCCGCGACTCCGCTTACACCACACCCACCTTGCATCACACTCCGACACCATAATACGTCGTAGCCACATTCCCTCACCACATGCAATTTGATCTACATTTCTATGCAACAACTTCTCTCTCCGTATCAACAGAATTGATTTAATTTCCACATAAAAGACAACCTATTTTGAAATTAGTATTTTAACCGCACACGTCACACACTGGAACTAATACCACCTAACTCTCGAGCAAATATTCATACTCATCTTTGTTTTATACTCATCAACATCAATATCAACATGTCAGTCCTTTCAAGTTGCAGTGGGATGATGTTCATTGTAACCCTAAACAAATTTAGTAACATCAAAAATCATGCAAGTTTTCAACAGGCTTAAAGAAATTCAGTTATGTTCATCACAATCATTATCATTATCATAATTAGTATTACTATTATGATGCTGTTGTGGTTGATATCATCATTACTATAATCATCGGCATGAAAGTAATAATTGTTATCATCAAGATAATTTCTGTTACTTACGCCCAATGGTTAACTTTTCAAAACGTGTTTTCCCCCTGACCGTTGTTATATCATTCCTCTGTTTTTCTTCCTTGTTTATTCCCCTCCTTCCTCTTTTCCAAATTTTCCCCCTACTTTTCACCCGGTTTCTAACCCCCTTGCTTCCATAACTAATTCCACAATACACTAATTCAACTTTTGAACCACAACTACACCTCTCAGTGTAGGCGAACTCCTCCTCCTCCCCCCCCCTCCCCTTCCCTCCCAATCACCTCTCTACCACTCATTACATAACCACATCAGGAAGAACGCCAAAACAACGTACAATACTTTATCTCACTACGAGGAACGCCCCCCGCCCCCGCCCCCCCTTAAGTACACCGAGTACATACGTGCCTTAGGTGTGTACACCTGCTACCTCGCTCACCATAAATACACGTGAAAAGGAAGCCTCCATATGACCAGAATTCCTAGTACTTCTTATAATCTTCTTATAACTACTTAGAAGATTTTAGGAGGACTGTGACTTCGTATTCCCGTAGAAAAAAAAAACGGTCCACTCAAATGGCGATGAGGATAATGACTTCAGATGGAAACCTTTTAAGATGTTACCTTTGTTCTCTTTTACTCGAGATCTATCATGCATCTAATTATACTAAGCTGCTTAATGGGCTGAGATTCACCATATCTCCATACTTATTTGAATGTTGTCTCTTAGTGAACGAATATGTTTACTTTAATTTGAAACACACACACACACACTGTGCGCTTTGTAAAGGCTTTGGCAATACAAGATATATTTAAAAAATAACTATTTCCTGTAGAACAATACAGTATTAAACTACTAGTAAAAGATTTAACTGGTGCCACGTAATTCTTAATGGATTTATTGAGCGAATAGGAAAACCATTATAATATTTCTTCACTCCTAATGATCTCAATCACTTGCTAAACATGCTTGATTGATTTACCAATTTTCAGCAACGCACAACACAAAAATGAAGTTTTAGTTTTTCTTAATTTTCACATTTCAGATGTATAGCTAGTAATTGCATCCTGAGCAGCACGTATTGCCGACGCTATCGGCGCGCCCCGCTACCCACCAATTAGCAAAGCGCGAACACGGTAATTTTTATTAAACAAAGGGGGAGGTTGGGAAACCCGACACCTTCGCTGGCTGCCAACACGCGGGTTATGGAGGGAAAGGGGGGCGGGAGGAAAGGAAGGGGTGGGTGGGGGTTAGGGGGGAAGGAAAGGGAGAGGTGCGTGGGGGTTAGGGGGCAGGGAAGGGAAAGAGAGTGGAGGGCTTGTCATTCCAATACACAGGAGAGATGCCGAAGGAAGAAAATATTGGTAGACTTCAAGTGAGGAGTGTCTTATAAATACTGCATAAATTGCCTAGAAATACAGCGTCTTTAAATGCTTAATTCCCTCCTAAGAATAAGAGATTTTTCCACGAACACGCAATGAATCCACGAGCAAAAATATTTACACGTCGCCTAGCTTCAACTCGAGGTGATATGATCAAACAAGGGCTAGAATTCTGTGTTCGCACGTGGTCGATGTTATGACTAGAGACAAGGTACAAGTCGTGATACTTCTATCTCACCCCACAAGACCTGGGTCAAGAGAGGTCAAGGAGACCACCGGCAAAACACGAACCCCAGACCCATTCAGACTCAGGACCCCAGCTTACCTCATGCGAAAACACGTTTCGTGTTGTTGAAGCATCTCTGCTTCGCCATAAATTAAGTACACTTGTAAACGAAGAACTATTGCCTTCATAAAAGGAAATACCATATTTTGGGGGAGAATCATGCTGTGATTTTCCTTAACTTACGAAATTAACAGCAGTCTCAAACAACGCCCACTTTAAAGCGATCAGAAACAATGGCCCACGACAAGCAGAAAAAAAATACCTATCAGCAGGGAGTGCGGGAGCAGGTGCCGTCCCCTGCCTGCGCGCCTCTGCCTGCGAACAAGGGGAGGGGATCCTCTACCCATACCCCCCCCCCCCCCTATTCCCAATGCGAGCCCCAGAGGAGAGCTCGGCCCCTGCTATGCACACGATGAGTTTTGGTTAACAGCCGAACATATTTTTTCGTCTAATGATTCGTATCTTCTTCTCTCGACACGCCATTTGTCTCGGGTCGCAACTAGGAGGCTTTCACTTGTCCTTCGCTGCCCGGAACTTGGTTGTCTTGGGAGTCTCGCATGATTCTGTTTCCATTTTCTCTTCAAATGATATTCTATTCTAAGCAGAAGAAATGAAGGCATAAATGTGCTATGTCAAAATGTGGACATTAGATTGTGCGTTTGTACCATGCTATTGAAACAGGGTGATCACCCGCTTGTGTGAGCGTAATTGTGTGTGTGTGTGTGTGTGTGTGTGTGTGTGTGTGTGTGTGTGTGTGTGTGTGTGTGTGTGTGTGTGTGTGTGTGTGTGTGTGTGTGTGTGTGTGTGTGTGTGTGTGTGTGTGTGTGTGTGTGTGTGTGTGTGTGTGTGTGTGTGTGTGTGTGTGTGTGTGTGTGTGTGTGTGTGTGTGTGTGTGCCCACACTCACACACACATACACACACACACACAGAGAGAGAGAGAGAGAGAGAGAGAGAGAGAGAGAGAGAGAGAGAGAGAGAGAGAGAGAGAGAGAGAG
>BOPN01002324.1:22500-27500 GCA_017312705.2 Penaeus japonicus | reverse complement strand
CTTCACTCTTAACAAACAGGAATTTACTGAAGCTTTAACCCTTTGATACAGTTGGTCAGTGAACGGTTTACAAAGCCAATGCTCACGTGGATCATCCTTTGATGTTGGTCATGCAATGAAGTGCAAGAAAGGAGGCTTTGTCTGTATTCGTTAAAGATGTAACAGCCAAAATACTCCATTAGTTTTTACATCAGAAGGAATGGCCCCTTTGTATTCCCTCAGTGGAAAAGTAACAAATCCTATATGAGCAGTATAAGATAAACAGTAATGATATTATCATCTATAGTAACAACAGTAACAGTAGTAGTAATGATAACAGAAGTAAGAATAATAGTAGCAGAAGTAAGAATGATAGTAACAGAAGCCAGGACGGCGGTAAAGAAAACTATATCAGCAACATCTGCTATCATCACAACTCCTACCATCCCTACTCCTACCATACCTAAAAACAACAACAACAAATGACAACACAAAGTAAACAACCACAATATATCAGGACGAGAATCAACCCCTGGAGAGCGAGCGGCGTCGTACAGCACCATCTGCCGGCCGCCGTTATCGTATCAAGTCCCCGCCGTTCGAACTGCCAGCCGAGATCAAAGAGAAAGTTGCAGACGAAAGTAAAATATGATAACCTTGTACCTACGTCTGTGGCACTGGCTGGAGGGGAGGGAAGGGGAGGGGAGGGGAGGGGACGTTGAGCTGAAAGGTGGAGGTGGGAGAAAAGGGATAGAGGGGCGAGGGGGGGAGGGGACGTTGAGCGGAAAGGTTTTATAGCAGGATAGGAAAGGTTGGAGATTCGTGGAAGGAAGCTAGCTAAAGCGTCTGAAGAGAGAGAATGAAAATGAAGCAGTAGTAGATATAAAAGGGGTGGGGCAAACCCACTTGCTGCTTTTGTTTTATTTTGTTGTATTTATTTGTTTATTTATTTATTTATTTGTTTATTAACAATTTATGGACTGTTAGCATAATTGTGGTATGTTTTCCTTAGTCATTATGGATTTGCTGCTGCATAGTCTGGATTTGGTGGTCCGTTATCGAGATATGGTGCAATTCTCTTCCACCAAGAGTGATCTTTTTCGTGAGGATTCGTGTGCTTTTCTTCTTCTGATGTTCGGACTAGTTCTTCGTTAGTCGTTGCTAGCTTTCTCCAGACTTTATCTGCGAGTGCGTACAGCCTTGTGTTGATGGCATCTATTTTGTATTTGTTGTGGAGCTCTAATATCGTTAGTTGATTGTCCTCTTCGTTCCTTCTGCTTGCATTCCGGAGTACTCTGTTTTGAAATTGTTGCATCTTTGTGATGTTTGTTTTGGCTGAGATGCACAGTGGGATGACTGGGTACTCCATGATTGGGCGGATCAATGTCTTGTAAAAGCGTAGTTGCATCTGTGTGCGCATTGCTTTGAACCGTTTCAGTTTTGTGTATTGTTTTTTTGCCATCGCCAATCTTCTTTTCAGGTGCGATGACACTCCGCGAGTGCCAAATTCCATCCCAAGAATTGTTGCCTTATTAGTGAAACATATTGATTCTTGATTTACTATTACTTCTCTTGGCTTGGTTGCTGATATTGAGAGAAGCTGGAACTTGTTTTTGTTTGTTTGGATTTTCCATCTCTTTTCAAAGTCATTAATTCTGTTGATTTCGTAGCCCGTAAGAGTTGTTAGTCTTTCTTTGGATCTAAGTGGGTATTTAATTATTTGAGTAATGTCATCTGCGAAGCTTACGTCTATGCAGGTGTCCGTCGGTCTGTCCAGGTCAGCAGTGTAGAATATGAAAAGGGTGGGACTCAGGGATGACCCTTGCGGCACTCCGCTGAGCAATGGAAACTTAGGGCCGGTGACGTTATCAAGTCTTATGGTTGCAGTCCTTTCATCGACAAAGTTGCAGAGGATTTTCTCAAAGACGTCTGGTAGGCTGAGTTGCAGTAACTTGTATTGTAAACCTGGTTTCCATAGTTTGTCGAATGCTTTTGCAATGTCTCTGCAGACAACATTGCATGGTTGTCGCTTCCTCTGGGACAGGGCAATTGTTTCGTATGTGTAGGCTATCGCTTGTTGCGTGCCTCTTCCTTTCCTGAAGCCATATTGGTTGCTGTTGAACACGTTGTTTCTTTCCATGTAGCTTGTGAGACGGTTATTGATGATTTTTTCAAAGATTTTTCCTGGAATTTCGAGTAAACGGATTGGCCAGTAATCTGTCTTCCTTGGGTCTTTGCTTGCTTTCGGTATGGGGAATATGACTGCATTTTTGAATTTGTTGGAAAGTAGCCCATTGAAAGGAGGTAATTGAAAATGTTGCAGAGTTTGGTTACTGCGATGTCTGGGAGTTGTTGCACAATTGTCTTGCGTATTCGCTTTCTGCCAGGTGCTTTGTCTTTAAAGTTGGTTGTTTATTATTGTTTTGATATCCCTGTAGCGATATGGGTTTTGTCAGACTGTTGTCGGCGTTCAGTCTGTTTGTGTCTGCTTCGGGGAATGGGGTTAATCTTTGTAGGTTATGGGAGAGAAAGTTCTGTACGAATATCTCGTGCTGCAAGTCAAATGTTTGATTGTCTTGAGGATTTATTCTGAAGATATTTTCCCAGAAGTTTCTGAAGATCGCTTCTTTCTCCTTGTTGCCGAATATTTCTTGCCCTCTCATTCAGGATATATGGGATTTGTGAGTGTTTGCTTCCCATTAGTCTCCTGATTTTGCCCCAGAATTTTTGGGGGTTGTTATATTCTAGCTCGGTTTCTTTGACTATATTGTTCCAGTGATTGTTGTAGAGGGTCTTGCTTTCGTTCTTCATTTCTTCTTGTATTTCCCTATATTGAATACGCAGTGCTTGTGTCCATCCGTGGTGTCTGGCTTGATTAAGGATGTTATCATATCTCCAGTGCAACAGTTTGAGATGATCACTCGTCAGTGGGTGTGGCAGAGTTGTGAATGCTTTCTTCGGTATGAATTTATTCATTGCATTCTCAATAACAGAGTACCAGGCATCTAGTTCTCTGTCTATGTATGCTTTGTCAGCAGCTGTGTTGCTCGGGTTCTCTCTTCCCATTTGTTCACTTACGTGTTCTTTGAAGAGATCCCAGTCTGCCCTTTTAAGATTAAACATCTCCTTTTAAGTGATCATAATAGGGGATGTTGCCAATTTCAGGATTAGTGGTAGATGGTCTGATGTTGTTAGAGGTCCTTGTTGAATTGCAAGGTTCATGTGGATGTTCTTGTTTCCTAGTACAATGTCTGGTCGTCCTTTACCTCTTGTGCTGACGAAAGTGTCGAAGTCAGGTCCTAGGTGTGTGAGCATATTTTGGTTAATCAGTCTCGCTATTCCTTCTCCCATTAAGTTATTGCTGCTATGCCCGAACGCTCGGTGTCTGGCGTTTAGGTTCTAAGGGGGCGACGTAGGCGGGGGTTTTTCTTCTCATTATTTTCATTAAATCTGGGTAAGGGAATTGCGGGCGTCTGGGTGGCATATATGCTGTTCCTATGACTAGGTTTCCTCTGTTTGTCTGCAGCTCCACTGCAAGAAAGTCCTCAGTGAAATCATCAATCAATCTGTGGTTGAGATTTCTTTTCACGCATATTGCAACACCTGCATCGCCTTCATTGAGTATGTTCCTTTGATAGACGTTATACCCAAATAATTTTATTGTTTCCTCATTAGGGAGGCAGTGGGCGTTAATTAGTATAATGTCAGGATCTTCTTTGATGTACGTGTTCGAAAGTTCGTGTTTCCTTGAGCGCCAGTTTAGAACATTGTGTTGGATTACTTTGATTTTATTTATATTCACTAGCGTGTTTGCTTGGTTGGTTCCATTATGTCATGTCATTGAGGATTTCCTGGCAGTGACTGTTCTCCTCTTGCCCCGTTTATGATGTTATTGAAGGCTTCTTCATTTATGTACTGCACCCTATATGCGCTCAGGTCAATCGTTTTATTCCGGATGAGATCTGCGATGAATTTGTCATCGTGTGTTTCAGATGATAATAGTTATACTTGATTAGCTTGGCCCGGATCAGTTGCTCAATTTCATTGTGTGTTGGATTCTTGGGGAGAATACCATGCTGCATTTCATTTGCTCTTAGTCTTATCTCTGGGATTAGTCTGGGTTTGTTCGTCTTCGGTCGGACTGGCACTTGGTGCTGGACTGGCGCCGGAAGTCTGTATTCTTCATCTCTCTCAGTTGCCTTCGGGCTGCGTTATTTCCTCGCTCGCCGTTTTCTTCGCAGCCATTTCTTTAAAGTCGGCGAAGTTTCTCTGTTTCTTTTATTATTTGTTTCGTGTTCCATGTCTTCAGTGTTTTCATTTGGCTCGGGTAATACCTTTTCAGATTCTTTTCCATGTGTGGTTTTCAATATGCCGAGTATTTGATGGGCATCAATATTGTTTGGGTATTTGACCTTGGGTATATTATTCAGTGTATACATCTCGTCTATCGTCCTCTGAAAACTGCCTGGCTCGATAGTTTCTTTGATAGTTGCATAGATAATTGCACTCATGATGCTGGCAGCTGCATTGGGTGGTAGTGATTTGTTCATGGTATCCGGGTTGTTTGAGTTGCTGGGCAGTTGGTTGAGGCTGCCCTTGCATAATTTGTTTGTTGTAACAGGGGAGCGGTTGTTCTCTGGCTTCGTAGTGTCTGTCTCTCTTGTTTCGTTCTTTCTTTGATTATTTCTTTTCGGATTGTGCATTTTGCGGCCAAAGTGCGGTGGTCATCTTTGCAATTGAGGCATTTTTTAGTGTTTTCTTTGCAGTTTTGGTACGTGTGAGTTTCCGAGGCACATTCTGAGCAAGCTTTGTAATCTGCTGGTTTTGTGCAATCTTTGACTACGTGATCATATTTGTAGCATCTGTAGCATGGGACTATGTTTATGAAGATTTCTTTCTCTATGTATCTTGGTGGTATAGACTGGTGTAATATCAGCATCCCTTTTTCCAGGGCTTTCTTAGCCATTTGACTTGTTTCCAATCGTACTTTGATAATTGTTGGTGCGCTCGGTATTTTAATT
>BOPN01002323.1:210124-217491 GCA_017312705.2 Penaeus japonicus | reverse complement strand
AGAGAGAGAGAGAGAGAGAGAGAGAGAGAGAGAGAGAGAGAGAGAGAGAGAGAGCGAGAGAGAGAGAGAGAGATGGAAAGAGAAAGAAAGAGAGAAAGAGATTGAGAAAGAAAGAGAGAGAGAGAGAGAGAGAGAGAGAGAAAGAGAGATGGAAATAGAAAGAAAGAGAGAAAGAGATTGAGAAAGAAAGAGAGAGAAAGAGAGAGCGAGCTAGAGATACAGAAAAACAAAAACAAAGAGAGGAAGATAAAGAAAAAAAAGTATATAACCAGTATACATCTATATACATATTTCTTCATACGTGGCCATATTTTCACCTCTTGTCCCCCTCCCCTCACCCACCCCTTCTTCAAAAATGCGCAAAGAAATCTTAAAAGAGGTTTGACTTTAGCGAAGGTAAAGCGATATCTTACGAAACAGCTGAGGTTCCTTGGTCGGCCACAGATTGTCATGTAAGGATGTACACACGCATAAATTATCGATTTTTCTATTTGTGTAATGTTTGTTCGTGTTTTATTTCTTTTGTGATTATCATTATCATGTTCGTTATCATTATTACTATTTTTTTAATTATATTCATAATCATCATTACTACTACTATTATTGATGCTATTTTTCTTATTATTATCATTTTTATCAGAATTATTATTGTTATTAGTATTATCAATGTTATCATTTTGTAATCTTTACCATTATTATCCTCATTCTTTTAATTATTCTTGAAATTACCTTTGATAATATAATTGTTATTGTCATTATTATTATTACTGTCCCTATTATTAGTTATTATTATTATCATTATTACTATTACCATTATCATTATTATTATGATGATGGTAATCATTCTTGTCATTTTCATTATTATTACTATAATCATTATCATTTTATTGGTCTACACGTAAAAGATGAAAACTAAACATATTAGTAAAAGTAAGTTTGCAAACGTAAAAATAAATGAACTTTCTCTTACTAGCAAGAAAAACAGAATGTCATGTCTGTTAATAGCTTACATTTTAACTCTTAAAACGTACAGAAGATTTTGAAAAAAAAAATCTCCCTCTCGCATTACACCCTTATTCGCCTATTTATCTATTCATCTATCATCAATTGGGATTATCTGATATATATACTGTATATCTATGTATGCGTACGTGATTGTGTGAGTTTATATCATATACCACACTGAAGCATAAATAGAGAGTCAAGATAATCTATGCAAGCACATACACGAGGACTCGAAAAGCAAAAGAAAAGAAAAAAGGTTCCGAAACAGAACCGAACGTGTCGACACCCGACTCGTGAAGATCAGCTGTGATGTAGCTTGTCTTACCTTTGGTTGATATCCCGGCTTATCCCATGGTGATGCTGACTGGATAATGCAAGAAGGGATTAAATATCACGAGGGGATTCAGTGACGCTTGGCCGCATGATCGGATGCGAAGGTATAAAACGATGCCGGAGGAACTTAAGCCGCCATTTGTGTCATCGATTCGGACGCGTTGAAGGTAGGTTTGTTCGTGTCGTGTGAATGTTTATTTCCTTGAGTGTTTTATTTATTGATAATTCTAGGGGAATTTGTGGTGTACAGTCGTTTTTTTTTCCCGAACTGTATGAAGGAAGCAAATACAGAAGGAAAACAGGAAAGAGATTTAATGTTTTTACTGTGAAAATAGGTTGTTTATGAACATGTTCATAATCTCATAAATGTTTTCATGATTTGGAAAACTGATATTAGAGCTGAAGTTTGGTGTAAAAGTATTATGTTTGGGTCGGGCTATTTCTCAATTAAAAATTCTTATTCTATAAAAATCACACACCAGTCGTATTCGTCTTGACTTTCTATGCCTTGCTAACTCGGTCACATACTATCTCTTAAACATATTTTCCCCCAAAGTTTTCACTTTATAATTCCTCTTTGTTTGTGTTGGGTACTTCTTTTAAGATTACATAATTTCCTGTGACATTTTTTTTCTCATAATAGTGTTACTGTTACTGTCTTAATATCGTCCTTTATAATTTCATTCCAAAGCTATTTTCTCAGTATTATATTTCCGCCATTTTCCATCACTTCTTTTCAATCTTCAAACCCTGTCATCCTTAATCTTGTGCCCTTACAATAAGATAAATTCCTATTACCTTTTTTTCCCGATTTGCTTTTCAATAAACAGTTCAGCTCAGTGAGATTTTCGAAAACACGCTTCGTCCGGGCTCCACGCATATGTAGCCAAGTCTGTTTCTCGACTGTCTTGACCAAATGCTAATCGTGGCAGCCAGATTGCCCGTTGAACACATCTTCCATGAAGTTAGCAAGAGACCTAGCCTTCTCACCAGCCTGCCGTTTGAATCGATAGTTCCTGTCTGAGGAAGCGTGTTTGTTAAGGTGGCATTCGACGCGCCACGATGATCACAGCAAAGGCTAGCATAGGCATTGGTGCCCATGATCTGCCATGAGAGTGTCGGTGGCTCACAGCCTGTGGTGTCTGAGTGCCATCTGACCGAGGGGAAGGATCTCGCTTCCCCCCTGTGGCACAGGTCTGTCCTGCAACCGCCGCTCTTCATTTTGAGAACTCTCGGCTTGGGTGAATACTCAGCGCATTCAGCGGATGTCACTCAACGAGTTCAGTTAATCAGTCAGCAAACTCATTTCCTTTCATATCAAGGTCTGGGAAGTTTGTTTGACACGTCTACCTTGACCAAAAATCGGTGCCTCGGAGAGCAAAGAGTGCCAAGAGGTAAATACAGTCACTGGGTTTGCTATGCTGAAAGCTGTCAATGACTGCAATAGAATATGTACGTTTTTTCTCTAGGGCACATGAACGTTCAATAAGCTTCCATCATGAGTTTATAAATATCACGACTGTTGACTTGCTCGTATGATTTTACGTGTATTTTTGCGGTGTCATGTGTTTGGTTCACCGCATGTCCGTCACTTCGTGTAACCTGTTCGGTGAAATTGGATTCTTCATTATTGTCCTTTTTAATCTTTGTTATCATTCTGAAGTTTGATATCAATTGTTTTCATAAAGAGGTCATTATAGTAATTATTACCTCCATCGCATTGAAATATTATCATCATTATTGGTAGCATCATCATTCTCAATGTCATTATTGTTATTAGCTAACAATACCATCATCCATATTTAGCATTATTATTCCGTCATTATTATCATCATTATCACAATTTCCTTCTTCCAGCCACATCAGCCAGAAAGATGAAAGTATCCGTATTGATATGTTTGGCCCTGACTTTGGCTTTGGCTACGGCCGCCCCAGCTCCCGCGCCTATTGGCATGATGGATCCAGGTAAGAACTATGAGCTATGCTAACCCTCGTAATTTTGTTGTTAATAATTGTGCAGTTAATGCACATGACAACAGTGTTTACATACAATATATTGATAACATTTAAATTTGTAAACATCATTTTTATCAAAGACGAATAGTTGTTCACAAAAATACAAAATAGTATTATAATTCCACCACCTGAAAGCATTGATAAAAAAATAAATATCACTTCCCGCACTAGCTAACCAGAGCCTCCAATACCTCTTAATATATTATACAAATAACACCATAAACTGAAATCGTTATTGAAAGTTTGTGAATAACGATAAGTAATCACACCCCTTTTCCCTTTCCTTACGTATCCACAGCATCCAATCCCTTCATTCCTTCCTTTGTGAAGAATTTTATCCCGAGTGCCTCTGAGATCGCAGCTCTGGCCGCCCTCCACACAACACCTGCTCCGCCACCGCTTCCTACAGCTGCTAAACCAGGTTAGTTTTTGGATGGTGGTTTCCCGCCCTTTCTTTCTTTAGCTTTTCCCGTTTTCTTTTACTTCTTTTTCTGAAATTTTGTTTTCTGGTCTTTTTGTTTTTGTTTTCTTTTCTAGTATTTTTTTTCTAATGCTTTTTTTATTTTATTTTTTTTTTCTCTTGTTGTTTATCCGTTTTTTTGTGCTTTTCTGTTTTACTCCCTGTTGATTCTCATTATGTCCGTTCTGTCCCCCCGTTTTCGATGCATTTTTTTACTTTCTCACACTTCTTTTCTTTTACTTTCTCCCATCTGTTGTCATTTCTCGTCTTTATTCATCTACCCCCTTCAATTTTTTTTTCTTTATCCATTTCTTTTCTTCCACTATCGTTTTACATATTTCTTTGATTTTTTTTCTTGGCTCGGATAGAGGAAAAAAATGCGTTGAGAGTAATGTATAGATTGAAAAAAACAAATGTGTATAAACCACACGAGTTACATTTTCTTTTGGTAATTGCTGTTTCAAATCGTGATTTGGACATTATCCCAGCTTTCTGAATGGAAGAATAGTATATATATATATATATATATATATATATATATATATATATATATATATATATAAATGTGTGTGTGTTTGTATATATATATATATATATATATATATATATATATATATATATATATATATACTATTTATTTCATACGTAAGATATAAACATGAATGGATATATATATATATATATATATATATATATATATATATATATATATATATATATATATATATGTGATAAAAATGTATATTCTGGTTCGTTTTCAGCTGCTCCTGTCGTGACCGCCACAGTAGCAGCTGTAGTTCCTGTCGCACCGGTGGTAGGCGTGTGAGCTCCGCCTACTCCGGTCTCTGGCCACGCCCACTCGACCTCTGACCTTCGTAGGGTCTGCCATGTAACTCTGGAAACCGTCTTTTAAACTGTCTTGCTTTTTTTTAGAATATATATTTACAAAAAAAGAAAGAAGAATGATTCTAAGCGCTGTGCCAAAATAACGATTTTTATAGATGAAAAAATAAACAGATGAAAAGCGGAAAGCGGAGATAAAGGATAATTGATGTAGATACTTACGAAATAAATGAAATGAATCTTTAGTCTCTAATATGTTTTTTTTTCTTTGTATAAAATGTGAGTAATAAAGTTTAGAAATAAATAAAAGGGGAAGAAAGTGAGAAAGAAGAGAGAGTATGGAGAATCATATCACAGAAGTATAGAAAAAGACAGAAACAAGCACACTCACGCACAAATACAGCCCCCCCCCCCAAAAAAAAAAAAAAAAAAAAAAAAAAAAAAATAAAATAAATAAATAAACAATTATATCTTTCTCATGTAACACAAGTAATGCCAGAGTCAAATGATTAAAGAATATATGTACATGGATTCAAGAGCCTGCAAAATACGCTATCTATTGAACCAACGGGTTATGGGATACGAACAAAACAAAGGGACTACTACGGTGTCTATGGTCGTCTAACTTACAGGATAAACTTATTTATCCTGAAAAAAGCGTTAAGAATTTAAACATCATTGGACGCAAGGTATGTGTCATTAGCACGTCCCTCCCCTTCAGTATATTTGTTATTCCACGTAAGTGCGAAGTTCTATCACATTAGTGCTCATGTGCTCATGGTGTAGTGGTTATCACATCTGTCTAACACACAGAAGGTCCCAGGTTCGAGACCTGGTGAGCACACGTTGTTTCCATTTTGTAAAATCTAATAGCCGTTTTAGCAATGCAGTGATTAGTGTCCTGGCTGTTCATCCTCTGGTTGGCAGATCGAGCCCCGTCCAAGCTCGTGAGTTTTCACTGTCGCTTGGCGGTCACTGCTGTGGCTGGTCATCACGGTGGGTGGGTAAGGACCAACCTCAGGTCGAGTCAGCACTCGATGGCACATTCTCTCACGAGTCAGCACATGTTGACACAGGCGGGCTCGCCTCAGTGCATATAAGCCCGGCGAAACATCTGCTCCACAAATCTGGGTCAAACTTATCCTTCCCAACATGATTAACTTTCCCGCCATAAACTAGAACCATATTAATACTTAATCCCAATATCCATGACAAAAATATAAATTCCGCGCCTCTGCCATCCATCTGTAAGCCATCTGGACGACCATATCTGGGGGTCGTGCGCACGCCTTGCTGGCCAAACACAAATCTACGGTGTCGCTCTCCCCCTTTCGGCAGGTGACTGGTTGAGAGTGGCCGCACCGCCAAGCTGTCTGTCAGTGAGGGAAATGGTTGGAAGATTTGAATATATCCTTAATGATGATGACAGTATCAATAACGCTATTTCATAATGATAATACTATTAATAATAGTAATTATTATTCTCATTATCATCCTGATCCATATTATGGCAATATAATCATTCTTATTATAACAAGATAATGGTAAAACAATTACTATGCTTATCTTTTCATCATCATTATTAATTTGGTTATGATTGCGGTTAGGGTTTTATCATTATCATTATTATAATTTTTATCATTGTTGCTATGCAAGGTAATAATGATAATAATGATAATGACAATAATAATGATACTATCGTTATTTTTATCATCATTACTATCATTACTTAATATCATTACTATCATTATTAATATCATTATCATCATTATTATCATTTTCAATATATCTATCATCATGAACATGGCCATTATCATCATTATAATCTGAAAAGAATATAGTGTGATATGAAGCCTTAGAATATTATTTATGAAATATGACCGAGAGAAATAAAAGGCCATAAGGAAATTAAGGAAATGAGACTAGTAAAAAGAATAAGAACCTTACTAAGAATAAACGAAAAAAGGAAAAAACAGAGTAAGAGCAATTCTATACTAAGAATAGAGGGTTGAAATCTGAAGCAAGAAAAAGTTACGAAGGATCTATTTATGGGATTTGATATTAAGCATTTTTAAGAATTTAAGAATGGTTCCAGACAGCGGGCCTTCGTATAGGGTGATAGATAGCACTTACAAGGTTCTGGAACTTATGAGAGCAATGGTTTCCAGCCCCCCCCCCCCCCCCCCAATCATGCACCTATAGCTATGACTGCAACTTTTCTGGTTCTATAAATATACTTATTACTGGGTGACGATAAGTGCAATTTATCCGTGCATAAAAGGAAGGTATTTTAAGGATTTTACAAAGGCGCCAATAAAGTTGTTTAGTTAGAATTTTGATATACAAGAAAAAAAATCTGTAATAAACATTTCCTTCTGAAACGATATTCAAGTAAAAAGTGAATATTCAAGTAAAAAAATCCAACAAATATTTACTGACAATAACCATAATTATATGCTGGCAACATCACAGATTCAGGAAATTAACACGTAGGATATGTTGAGGACTTGGTGACCCCAAGGCTCGTCGATTGGGGAGATTGCAGGATTAAATTCACGGAAATAGGATTTAGGATTTTATCACAAATCGAAGACCAAGAAAGGAAAGAGGTACTACAAATTTGATGTTAAACTCTCGAAGTTTTCAGAAAGCCTTTGGAAAGCTGATGGGAAAGTATCATGGATGGAGTAGAAAGTATGGTCTGTAAAAC
>BOPN01002323.1:182624-202624 GCA_017312705.2 Penaeus japonicus | reverse complement strand
AATACCGCATTTCCTCGTGCATGGTAATCCTAAGAGAAAACACTAAAATGTCACTGACGTCACTTGATTCAGCCACGCTTTGAAACGCTTCGAAGCTAAACTCAACCCACATCGTCTACTTCACAACAAAAAGTACTTGCCAAACGAACAGAAAATGCATATATACATAGAGAGCTTACTTTGCAAAACGGCGACCTTGCGTCATAACCTCAAGAAAGAGATAAGAGAACACCGTCAACGTCAGAGGTTATTGAAAGAGAAAACGAAAGAGAGCAAAAAAAGTGCGTTCGGGTGTCACTTGTTTGGTTCTGTCGCCGGCTTCCGCTTCGAATCCTCGGCCGAGTCAGTGTGGCTTCGGGCGACGCGGAGAGAGGTTGTGAGGACGAGCTTGTGCGGGGATTTTGTTGCTGTAAGTCCTGAATTTTGCTCTTTCTGCTGACTTCATGCAAGGCTGTGACAGTTCGTTTGTGTTTATTGTTCATTTATTGTTGTTTTTTTACGGTGAAGTTGAATTTTCTTGACTTGTCGAGGCCTTGTTCGATGGCTTGTTGATGTAGTTGTCACTGAATATTTTCTTATTGACAGTTTCTAAATAAATTAACAAACTGAGAAGCAAATAGTTCTCTGTTAACTTCCCAATTATGGCAATTTCAAGAAGGCATCGCTTTGAAAACTTTTCTAAAACAAGAGTCCTTATTCATTTCAAAATGTCTTGAGTCACATAGGATTAGATGAGACTTGGAACACATTATACTAAAGACAAACAAGAAACGTACTCCTCACACACACGAGGGATAAAGTTGATTCATAGACAAAAAATGATAAAATTTCCGAATAACGCCGCGTTATGAAATGCCACGAAAGTGGTATCGATGGATTCCTTTCAACCTCTACTATTCATATATAGTGGAAATCATGCGTGATTCCACCTCTGGACCCTACGATCTAGGTCTATTTTAAGGCACTTCGTGCTACCTCGTCCTACTTCGGGGCATATTTCGTATGCAAAATCTTTACCCAATTACTTACCTTACTTTGCCTAGTTTTGAAGTTATCCGTAGCCAAGGGGGACCCCCTATTTAGGGCCCTTCGTGCAACATACCTTATGCAGAACACCTTGAAAACCACCATCCTCGCCCTGAAATTCAAACATGGCTATGTTTACGTATTTACGGCTACTGACGAGCTGTGGACTGGAAACCCTCAATGAATCACCTACATGCGCAGTTATGTTCTCTCAATAGATAGCGTAATATTCCCCATTGTTTACAGTATGATTAGTGTCCTCTGTTGAGTGGTCGTCATTATCGGTCCTAGTTGCCTACCCTGAGGAATATGAGACAATTAGTCACAGTTACTGTCATCATGGCGCAGTGTGAGGGTTATTCGTGGTCGCGGCATCATCTACAGAACTAATTATGTATCATAAGTATCACGAAATGCCCTGAATAGGAGGGGGGGGGGTCCAGGGGGGACATATACCCCCTTGGCTTGGCTAGGGCCAACTTCAAAACAAGACAAAGTTAGGTAGGTACTAGTGTTAAGATTTTGCATACGAAATATGCCCCGAAGTAGCACGAGGTAGCACGAAGTGCCTTAAAAAAGGAGGGCCCAGGTTGTGGGGTCCAGGGGTGGAATCGCACATTATAATTCATATTTTACCCCGCTATTTCCCTGATCTACTTTATGCCCTCCCTTACTTACTTGTGGTATTTGGTAACAATATTCAACACTCACTCGCTATTTGGAAAATCTACCGGAATTACTTTATATACATACATATTCATTCCTTCATTATTTCACCTATCTTTGTATAATTACCTCTTCCTCTTTGCAGTGGAAAGCTTTAATTCTTATTAACTGCAAAAATATATATTTATAATGATAGGCTTAAAAAAGGAAAAAACGCGAATTCCAAAACCTGAGTCACACCCTTCCACCTCCAGCCAGAAACCAGCGCACCAGACCACAAGGGAAACCGGGTTCAAAACAAAAGCCAAACGAACCAGAATTGAAAGCACCAGAGACCAGCCATGGCTCCCGATTGTCAAGACCTGGGTCGCGAGATGACCTCTGATCACGTGACCTTCGACGAGGCCAACAACCCGGCCTTCCTCAACCGCGTCCTTGCCCTGCCTGCACTCAACGACGCCTGTAATTTGGCCTTCACTGCCTACACCACGGCCAAGGTAGGAGAGGGATTTTCGAAGTGGAGGGAGGAGGGGGGAGGGGGGAGGTAATGGGGAATGGGAGGTCTTGTGTGTGTGTGGGGAGGGGGTTAGAAGGGAGTGGGGAATTATAACTGATTTTGGGTTTGCTTTCAGGAAAGCGGAAAAGTCTGATGATTTGGAAGAAAGTAATTATAGTCACACCCACTGTTTAGGTATTTTCTTGAGGCACTCTCCCTCTCCGTCCGTCCTCTCTCCCTCTCCGTTCTCTCTCCCTCCCCTTCATTCTCTCACTCTCCGTCCTGTGTCCCTCTGGCCCCTTTATTCTCCCTCTGGCCCCTTCATTCCCTCACTCACTCACTCCTCCCCATCTCCCTCGCAGGACAAGCACCAGTACGTGGGCGTGGTCCTGCGCACGGCCGAGAAGGGCGTGCTGGCGGCGGCCTCCACTGCCTTGCCTCTCGCGACGCCCATCGTGGAGCGCGTCGTGGGCTGGGACAACGTGGACAAGTGGGCGTGTCGCGGGCTGGACAGGGTGGAGCAGGCGGCGCCCATCATAACCAGGCCTACTAATGAGGTAAGGGGGGCGGGGGAGAGGGGGTGGACGAGGTAAGGGTGTGGTAGAAGTGGTTATGGGGAAGAGGAAGGGAAGGGAAGGGAAGGGAAGGGAAAGGAAAGGAAGGGAATGGGGGAGGTAGGAAAGATGAGGAAAGGAGGGAGAGGGGAGGAAAGGGGAATTGAAGGATGAGGGAGGAAGAAGGGAAGGGAAGGATGAGGGATGGGGGAGGGAGAAGAGAAGGGGATGGGACTGAAGGAGGGGGGAGGAGTAGTGATGGATGAGAGAGACGAAGGGAGAGGGAAGAAAGGAATTAAAAAAGGAAATGGGGAAGTGAGTAAGGAGGGACAGAAGATGGGTGGAAGGAAAAGGAGAGATGAGTGGAAAAGGAGAAGTAGAGAGGGGGTCGAAGGAATTATGGGAGAAAAGAGAGAGGGAGGAGAAAGGGACGGGACGAGAGAGAATGGAGGAGGGAGGAGGTAATTGAGAATAGGGGGAAGTGGTGGAAGAAGGGAAGGAGAAAGATGATAGCAAAAAGAAAGGAGAAGGGGGAAGGAGCAAAAAAGATAGGGGAGGGGAAAAGGAGAAAGAAAGGAGAAGGGGAGAAGAAGGGAAGATGGGGGAATGGAAGAAGGGAAGTATAGCGGATGAGGGAAAGGGGGAAGGGGGAGAGCAGGGAGAGAAGAAGAAAAATCACGAAGGGATAAGGAAAGATGAAGCAGGGGAGTGGGAGTGGGAGGTAAATAATTTTTAGGGGTTGCGAAGTAACTAGAAAGGTTTTCGAAAAATATTGTGATAAGAATATGCATTTTTTTATTAACGCCTGATGGATTAATAAGAAATGATACACTAGTATAATAAAAACTTCAACCTAAAGACCCGTGAATGTAAAGTATGTCCCAACGCGTTTTGCAATACCGAAATTGACCCAAATACTGTCCCGCAATTGTCATAGCCCCAAACCTTCCTGTAACTTATCGAAAAATTAACAATAATACAGTTCCTACCAACCTCGTACCAAATCTACAGCAACTACAGACTTGCCTCTTAACATCTTTCTTCATTAATGTTATTTGACTTCGAGGTTCATCTCTTCTTCAGATCGTCACCACAACGCGTCACCTTCTGTTGGGCGCGCTTGCCGGAGAACCCACTGCGCCCCCGCCCACCCTCACTGCCGCGATCACCTCCCGAGCTACCCACACTGTGAGTATAAGCTTTTTTTTTTTTGGGGGGGGGGGGAGCGGTAGGATCTTCATGTATTTAGAATGGTGTTGATGAAATGGTCAGACCTTGTGAGTTTTTTTTCTAGTGGATTTTTCAGTGGTAGGAACTTGACTGGTAAACTATAGGTATCTTGAAGCAGACTAGACCGCCATAACGCTGACATAGTTGCACTAACTGTATCTTTTGCGAAATTATCAGAAGCCAGTCATAGCCAGACTGTTGTTGCACGCACGTCACCAGGTTCTGGCTAGTATTAACATTGTACACTTCTGGAGTTGCTGCAGTGTGCAACGTGCATGTTTACCATCACCAGCCCACGAACAGACGCTCTTATCCCATACATCGGCCCATATCTTCCCAACTATTTACTTTAATCCCATATTCTTTCCTCGATATTTAGGTTTTTACTCATTAACTGACTTGAACTGTTTCCAATGTTTTCACTGCGTCTGACCAACGACTCTATCACCCTTTCCGTTTCCAGGTTGACTGCGTAGCCGACACTAAGGGAGGGCGCAAGGCAGTGGACCTGGCAGTGTGTGTGGCTGATCGACTGCTCGACACAGGCCACTCGCTCATCGACACTTACTCCCCAGCCGAGGAGGGGGATCTGCACGAGACGGGTGAGAGGGGTTAGAGTGGGCAAGAATTGGTAAACACTTGTAATCACCATTGCGTTTTGAGTTAGATATATTCTCTCTGTCTGTCTGTCTGTCTGTCTCTGTCTGTGTGTGTGTGTGTGGGGGGGGGGTGCTAAAACCAGAATGGATCATCCATAAACACTTTTGTCGCCTAAAACTCCAACTAAATAGTTGAGTACACTTTTACAGTCAGAAAAAGTCTTGAGTTTGTCCGTCTAGTACCTAAAGGAAATCGTAAACCTCAATGTTTTGAGTTGGACTAGACTCCTCTCCGGACGCTAAAAACCGAAATAGATGAGATTAGACCCATTTCGACCTTGACATCTAAAACTTCACCTTAATTCCCTCTATTTCATCATCGCCAGATAGATCTCTTGGCGTTGTACAGTTATTCGGTCTCGTTCATACTTTTTTTTTATGTTGGTTGCATTGAATTTTATTTGTGTTATTGTGCGCGTATTCAGAGGGGCCTAATTTTTACGATTGCGGTGTCAGTCCCTGTCGTTCGTGTACTGAATCCTGCTGAGAACTACTTCCGAATAGTGAAGGATTTTGAGGTTCCATTCGTCTGCAATACGTTTGAGTGTGACCGCACCATTCCAACTTTTTTTGCTTAGGAGGATAATATCTAGATTCTGTATCGTTACAAATGTTCCGCGAAGTCAAATTTACAGTCATTTTTTCCCTTTCGACATTGTAATATTCAGCTTTACGGAAATGATAATAGATTTCACATCCTTCTCAAAGTACGAGAGACCAGAGAGGCCAACCCGGAAAAGGCCAACCTGGAGACGACACCGCCACGAAGAGATTGCGGGTTGACCTTCTCTCCTTTCGACCTCCATCCCAAAGGGAACTGTGTTGTGATATATATCTTGAGCCATTTCACAATACAGTCCATTGGCACCGTCCTCGCCAATGGCTGTGGTCGCCAACCTTCTTTGCTGATATTATTTATCTCTATCTTTATACTTACATTCTATAATTTACATATCTGCATTTCTACGATTCTACTGTCTTCTACTGTTTGATGTATATCTAAGTCCTTAATCCTTGTGTACGTTGAGGGTTTCGTTCTGGTTCCTCTTAGACATAGCGGAGACGAGCGCAGCAGCGAAAAGGCCAACCGGCATCTTATCCATGCCACGACGCAGCTCTTTTGTTGTTGTTTTCTTGAGGCATGAATAGAAGGTGATGGCTCTTGGTGCCATTCCGCCTGCTGAGGTGAAGACTAGGGGAGTGAAAGTGCCCTGCTCCACCTCCCGAATCCGTTCCCCGTACTCCTTCATCTTCTCATTTTCATGTTTTTTTATGTGCGGTCTTCAGTTCTTGTGAGAAGTTACTTAGAGCCATGGGATTGAAGATTCTAATATCGAAAAATGCCCGTTGCCCTCTTGTCCAAAACCCTCTTGCACTTACATCCAAGCGGGCATCGTCTGCGTTGTTTCGTCCCGTCGTGGGTATGAGGGTTGGCTCCACTCTGACATCGCGGCAAGTCTCACCAAGCATTTCCGCCGTCACATCTCTCACTTCTTCATGTCATGGCGCATGCAGACGAATCCACCAGTCTTGCACGTCATGGCGTGGTTTGGATCAAATGATGAGCCGCAGATGCAGTTTTGCGCGAGGCCCTCTATTGACCAGCCATATCTGAGGCAGATAGCATCTGTAAACTTTTTCTTTTCACTTGTTCAGATGATTGTGAGATTATTTCTTGTAAAACAGCTTTTTGTCTGATTTCTCTTGCTCTTGTGATCTCACTTTTGATTGTTTGTTGCTCCCTCATGTATTTGTGTGTCTGTGTCTTGAGCTATGTTTGCCTGTGTCAATTTGTCTGTAAGTGACAGTTTGTGCTTGTCTGCCATATGCACTGGTTTCCCTTCACTGTCGGCCAGGACAATCAACAAGAACGCTTTCATAATGGCATGAAGAGGATTCCACAATGTAAATATTTACGAGATACAGACCTAGAATTTCTTGTGACTTGGGTTACCTTTTATGAATTGCTCTGGTCAGCCGTGCTACATTTTATTCAAGTCGGCGGTGCACTATGGTGTACAGCGGCAACCACAATTGCTCACAAGATGGAGTGATGAAACCGTTTAGTAATGATTACTCATTGATTTCCATTAACGCTCTTGATGAATGGTGCAAATCTGTGGAACTGCCATAGGCTGGGGAATTGCATGTGTTGCTGTTGCTCTATTGGATCGGTATGTATGTGAAAGTGGTTTTGTGTGAAATCTAAAGCTTATATTAACAAGTTTATGTAATAGTGAGTTTCTTTCACGCAATCCTTAAAATTCCTAGAGATTCAGAAAGTCGATGGTTTGAAAGGACATGCATTTCATGCATTCACTAACGTCACATATCTGCATTTTCTAGAAAATACAAATAACTATCACAACTTGCCAAACTTCCCCTTTTGGCATAAGAACACCTGTGCCAACGTGGCTTACTTTACTTTGGCTTCAAAACCTTTAAATCGTTTTTTTGGCACTGCTTTGGACCACTACAGTTGCCTTTTGTGACCCTCTGTCCAGAGCGCAATTACGTTTTATTTCAGTAGATATTGGGAGCATCAGTAAAATTGGTTTCAAATTTTCACTCTCTGCCGGCGACACCTGTCCAGCGTATTTTCACTGCAGGACATATCTTAAGCAGTGAGGACAGGATCTAAGGATGATCTCTGGCAATGTAGTTAGAGCAACTGTCTCTGGGAAAAGTATTCTTAATGTTAGTCAAAAAAATCTACATCTCTAACCTGGAGACGAATTCTTGTGGCAATATTATCAGTGTTTGCTCCTTTGGTTTCAGGGAACCGGTCGCTTGCATTTACTTACTGATGGGAGGATTGAAACCAGCTTTAGGTTTTGCTTGTTTTTTGGGGAGGTGGGGGCGGTATGAACGTAACCTGATGGCACCGAGAGAGTAAGCAGTAAGTATGGTATGGCTGGGACGTCCTGGCGCGGTGACCACGTAGCCTTGCCTAGGCGGGAAGGTCAGGTGGAGATAGGTGCGAAGAGGGGGCCTGGCCCGGGGGAAACATGTCTGCCTCTTCTACCGGGGTGGCTAGTTGAGTGAGAGTGAGGGCACCCCGGTCCTATCCCGAGGGCGACAGGGAAGGAGGGATATACCTCTCCGACCGCCGAAGTGTCGGACTGAGAGGGAGTGCTTGACCATTAGTATGACCTCAGGTCAGCCAGGTTTTCCTCTTCCATAGATAACAAAAGAATCGCGACCCTTTTCCTTCCCTTAAAACAAGAAAAAAAAATCGCGTCCACGTGGTAGCCACATGGTTGTCACATGAGAAACGTCTAACGTAACTTTTGCTGAAGTCGTATTTGTGACATTCCTCATAAACACATAATTAGGGGAAATGGTCTTAATAGACCATTTTCCATTTGAAAGTTCGGCGTATCGCACATGGATATGAATATGTCCACTATGCCAACTGAGCCTGTATGGGAGGCCTTACACACACCTATATTAACCAGGAAGATCTGAAATATGAAATATTTCCTTTTTTCGTGAAACTCCCGTGTAAAACCATAATTACATGAACCTCCTAAGTTCCAGGGGTTTCATAAAATCACATTTACTAGCGTGTACACATCCCTCTCTAAAGCACTCTCCTTCTTCGTTGCCATAGTTCCGGGGGAGACCTTTTGCGCAATCTGGCTTTTGCCGCCACAGCCTTCCTTTGTCTCGCTTTGAGCTTGCTTTCGTAGGCTTTGCGGTCAGTCTTCCTTCTCACTGGTAGTGTAGTTGATTAAGGCCTTTGGTTCTGGGTCCTCCTTTACCACTCGTTTACCAGGACTATTTTTATACATTGTGTGTGTTTCAGGTCTGTTTTGGACATGTATATATATTTTTTATACCGATCTCGAGGACTGTTTCTCGTGGTCCTATTATATTATCAGTTTGCTGCATTATTGAACGGTTAGTTCTAAAATACCTGTTCCTTTGATATCAGCAACTACAACCATTTTCTTATCCATCAGTATTTAATAATAATAATTCTATCGTATTTTACCAGTATAAATCATCTCTATTAGTGCTCAAAATATTCCATTCTTTCGCCACAGATGAACGTGACGGCGGACTGGCTAACAAGGGAACAGCTCTGGCCAATAGGGTTAGCCGGCGGTTGGTCCGCTCAGCCAATCACATGCTTTTGAACGATGCCAACGACTATGATGTTTCCGATATGGATGACGTCACCACCACCATCCAGCGATTGGTAAAGCAAAACATTTTTCAGATCTGTCTTGAAGCGGTTGATGTCGGTGGATTTGAAGTATCTGTCTAGTATTTGTTACGTTGTTTCCTTATTAGTTCTCGTTATTCTTGGTAGAGTACTATAGGAATTAGTTATGAAGGAAATGCTTGTGCTCGAAAAATTAAGTTATGAATAATAGAGATTATGAAACAAGAAATACAATTTTTTCCATACATCTTTTTGTGCGTTTCTTTGTGTATTTTTTCATTTCTTTTCCAGTGAGATTATCTTTTAAACCTAAAGCTTTTGACACACAATTTGTAAATCTCTCAGTCGAACATAAACCAATTTCACATCAGAAAACAAATACATAAGATGCTTTGTGTGTATTGGACTGGCGTAAACATCAGTTGTATCAGGTAATCTATGCAAGTTAAATTTTCATTAATCTTTGTCCAGTTAATAATGAAAGTTCATATATCACTGATATAAAAAGTTTGTGGTGAAGATTGAACTCTGTACATACAATGAGCCGGTGTGTTACGTATGGTCATTTATACCAATATATAATTTCCTTGCAGAGTAGTGTCATTCTGTCAACAGGCTTCTGGTGTCAATAGAGATACTGGAGAAGTGATTCCTTTAGTTGCAACATTTCCAAGATGACTTACTATTCATGCAATTAGGGCTACACACTTCAAAAGATTCGCCTAGGTCTATTCTAAATGATTGATACTAGAGGGGATAATATTAATGGTATTGTTGTTTCCTGATTGTATTTTCCTGTAGGTGGTAGGCCTGATAAGACGACCTGTAGAAGTAAGTTTCACCAAGTCCATGTTTGATTTTGTTTTGGCTTAGTTGACAAGTATGGTAATGTTTATATACAATCATTGAAGATATGAATAAGATAAACATTGCTTAATCTAGTAGAAAGACTTGTTCAAAACTGTATCCCACTGCTTCTGTCCGCAGTACACACCATTTTAATGAGGGTTGTGTTCATTACAGGTGGACTTGGGTCGAAGGTCACTTCTTAGCTGGTACTCTGATGTCTGTAAGATGTCACGAGGCCAGCTAGTGAAGAGTGGCGTCACTGTGACACTCAATATTGGCAAAACTGGTTTATGTACCACCCAAAATCTAGTTGCTAAGAGCGTAGGGAAGACACGAGCCATCGTATGGGGTAACGTAGCTGCTGTCCATGGGTTGGTGATGGGGAACGCACGCATTGCAGTTACTCGAGCAGTGGATAGTGCTAGGACCGCGCAACACTTGCTGGTAGATGGCGTAAATACAACACAGGGCTTGGTTATCACTGGCGTTAGTATTACACAGAGGATTGTTAAGGGTAGTGTCTGTGCTACACACAAAATTGCGAAGGGTGGCATTCACACAACACAATCTCTGGTGAGAGGCACTATCGACGTGTCACAGAGCGTCATGAAGGGCGGTGTGAACACGGCACAGAATTTGGTGAAAGGTAGCATTTACACAACACGGAAAATGGTAACGGGAAGTGTTCAGTCAACACATTACATGGTGGTAGGAGGGAAGAACACAGCACAGAGTATGGTAATGGGTGGTGTTAGACTAACACAAAGCCTTATGGTAAATGGTGTAGGGATTACCCAGACAGTGATAAAGAAGGGCCTAGCGACAGGCCAAGGAATTGCAAATGAGGGATGGGAACTTGCACACAGGGGTCTCCAAGTTGGCATGGGTGTGGCACTCACCACTCTCACAGCCCTTAAAACTGTAGGCACGAAGTCTGCGAAGCAAATGTCTGCTGTGGTTCCTACGTCCATCGCCGACACCGCCCACGCCCTCTACAGTAACTTCCAGACAACAATGACACCCATTCACCAAGTTCTTGAATACGGCTACAACGCCCCCAGCGGGATGTGGAGCAAGGTGTCGGAGCTGCCGGAGAGCAGGATAGCGTCCCGCGCACAGGTTAGACCAGGATACACCAGCGTAAAGTTTATGCTTCGGAATCGTGAAACAGAAGAATGCTTATGCGTGCTTGCAGTACTCAGGGGCTGTAGTGAAGGGGATGCTGCTTCTGCTGCTTCTGCTTGGCCGAGGGGACTACTTATGACTCTTTTGCTTCTGCAGGAGTGGGCGGCAGAGACCTTGAAGGCAGCCACAGCAGTTATCAAGCAGACAGCAGGAGGGGATGTTACGGAGACAGTACGTGTTCTAACATCTTCGGTGGTAGGCTGAGGAAAGGGAAGGAAGGGTGAATAATGTACACAAAAGCCATGAAAAGAGGATGTTCCCAAAGCGGGATGTGAAGGTCATGTAGACTTACCTGAGTGGATGATCATGTTTTTGGTTGCACATGCCAGTATGCCATTTCCGAACCGCTTCTGTCTAGATTGTCCTTTCATCTTATCTCACATCATTTATCCTTTCATTCAGAAGTTTTCTTAAACATTAGGATCAGCATTTTCATGTTCATATTTGCATGTGTATATTGTATGCAAGACTAGTCTGTTAATTTCCACTTGGGCATTGTATTTCTAAGCAATGTAGGCATCCGTTCCCTATAGTGTCCCTCTCTAATTTCAGATTCCAACTAGTAATCCTAAACCCTCGCAGCTGCCAAATCCAAAAGGCCTTGTTTCCCCTCCAGAACTTTTGTCAGAGGCTGAGGAAACTCTCAGGAATGTAAATAAGCCTGCAGAACAAGAGCTCAGCCATTCATTTGATTTCACCCTCAACCCATTAGAACTGCTCGCTACCTCAGATTGTGCTTCAGCTGATCATCTTAATCCGCACACGCTTTGTACAGACCCGCTTTTCTCGCCTACAACCAGTCATAGACTACCTATAAGTCCGCCTATGTCCCCTGGAGATGCATCGACTGACATGATGCATAACCAAATGGCTCCTGGTCAGGGAAACCATAACTGCTCAACATTCCGTCTCGACTCTTATCAGTCCTGCAGAGACGCTCAGTGTGTCTTGAACTGTAGGCCTACTGAAGCTGTTGACTTGGTCATCAGCTTGACAAGTCCAGTAAGAAGAGTTGACTTGGAAGCCATTTACCCCATTATGAAGGAAAGTTCTGAAGGTGTCGGCGAGTACGTTCCTCAGTCTGTCTCCCCAGATGCTGATGATAGCATTTCAAGTGCCTCGCCTACACCAACGGTCAAAGTTTCAGTCATGTCCTCTTCGTGTGTTGGAATCACAACCAATCTTACAACGCCGGTACGATATGTGGATGTAGAAGCCACCTGCTGTTGCATGTCTCCTGGGAGTGATCACGACAGCTGCGGGGAACCTTACATAGAGGCAGACATTCCAGGGGGAATTCAGCCACCTGGCACTCAGGAGTCCGAGTATGTCGATGTTACTCTGGAGTGGGTAAACCGCTTTGACCGCGAGTGGCAAAGCTTAAAAAAAATTGTAGACGGAGTAACTGACAGCGAAAGTTGCAGCGAGTATATTCCTTCAGAGAAGATGAAGTCATGTCATGCAACCTTTAGTGGACCACAGACCCTTCTCTATCCCGATCCGTGTGTTGAAAGTGAAGTGAATGCAAATGGAGATGAATGCAAAGATCCACTGACCGACCACCTTTCCGTTGAGGCCGTGGCAGGTATGATTCCCATTGAGTTCAGAACAAACTCCTCTCCAGCCTCCTTGAAGGATACTCTTCATGCAGAGGCCAAGGAAGACAACCTTCTTGGAGAAGTCTTAGAAAATACAGACCCTGAAAAAACAGACCTCTTTACAAGTTTGCTGGAATTGCCTCCCACAATGACCAACCCTTTCCCAGCCGGGGCTTTGGCTGACACCTTCCCTACAGTAGCCCTCACAGACACCATGCCCATGGTCACGCTGTCAGACACCCCCGGTAGTGTGTCCTCTGGCTACGCCAGCTCAGAGGCCAACTATTCCCCTGCCTGCTGGTGGACGCAGCCCCCGCCCTGGGAGGGAACTAGCGACGTCGCGGGGGCATTCGGCGACAGCTACAGCGGCCAGTTCATGGATCCACACGAGCGCCATCACCTGATCAACACCCGCCGAGCTCTGGATGAGCGCCTGGGAGGACTGGACTGGAGCGCCCCCTGGAGTCCCCAGGAATACCCAGAGGTGTATGAAGCTCCCGGGGTCGGCGCGCAGGGGTGGCCCAGGAAAAGGAAGGCGAGGCGGGGGAGGAGGAGTAGATGGTGGTGATCTAAAAATTGGCGACCGCACTGGCGGTAGAGACTTTCGTTGGGCAAATGGTGTTCACTTGTGGAATAATGTCCGAGTTTTGTTAACTGTATATACACATATATATGTTAAAAGTTGGTTGCAGAGATACATACTATATATTTAAAAAATCAATGCTTCACTCATGTTGTGTAGCGAAATTGCTGATGTAGCTGAAATAGTCGAGGCTACATGGTAATAAGGTACAAGATATTACCAGAATATTTAATCAGCTAGGCAGGAATTATCACATGTGCATGCGGAGACCATACATATTGTAGATTGTTCCTTCTTATATTTATCGGATATATGATTTAATCTCCATCTGACAGTGTATATGATGATATCAAGGTCGTTGCTCAACATCCTTGTGTCATTCTCTGTAATAACCATAAACATCATATTGCTATAGGTTGAAAGTATGGGTACAATATTGTTGAAAAGTTCAATAAATAAATATATATATACTGAATTTGTTTCAATTTAGTGCGCATTTCTCATGGTCAGTTGCTCTTTGCCATGTTCCTTACATTTTACTAAAGCTATATACACCGTTAACAATGTAAATAGGTAATACGCATGGGAATGGATTATTCCAAATAATTAATTGAAGTGAAATAATCTACTTGTGTATATACATTCTGTTCTGTCATTCAGAACAGAATATATAAACACGCGTAACCCGAAGGAATTTTACCTTCACCAATAGCCGTTACGATCACGTGACTGGTGGTAGCTCACGTCTTTAATTCAAATTCAAATTCAAAACGATACGTGAGCTTCAGGCCAAAAACGTAGCACTGAACGGGAAGATATCGGCATATTTATATCTAGGACAATTGGTAAGAGGAATGTCCAAAGGAGAGGAGCATTTTAATGTGTATTTTGTAAGTAGAATATTTAGTCAGGAATGCGTAATCCATAGCCGTTGACTTCGCTAATGTTTTCAAATTAATTGAGTTTTTAGCAAAATTTTTAAGACCGTTTCATTCGCGCTTCGTAGTAAGAATGGCACGTAAGTAAAAAAAATTTTTTATGGAGTTATTAATGTGTTTTGGGGATGATGAAAGATAATAATTTTGGAATTGTGTGAATATATCGAAGGCCGTAATACCTAATCATGCGGTTTTTTTTCTTTTATACTGGAAATTATGAATAAGTATATTTCAATTCCAGTGGCTTCCGGAGTTTGATCTGCTGAGCGGCCATTAATAACGTAACCATGGCGAAAATTTTGATCAGGCAAGCTATTGTGCGTAGACGATTACTGGTTCCGTATGAAAAGGGCATCTAAAATATTTATCAATGAAAATAGCATGCAATATCAATTCCAAAGCTAACCTAAATAGAGTATACATAAGATCGATTATGCCACGCCTTCTACTTAATATTCATTAACAAATGCAACATCACCGCAATCGACGCGGAAGATGATTTTCAATATTCAATCAATCAAACGCAACATCACGAAGATAACATGTCATAAAAGTTGACTATATCAAATTTCCATATCTATTTCAAATCTACATTTTCTTTATTCGTGGCCGTTCAAGAAAGTAAAACCATCGAACTGCTCAAGTGTTGTTGCTTTGTTTACTTTAGTGTCCTGAGTTAACGGCGCTGTAACTCGGTAAAAGGAATGAGGGGGGGGGGGTATTAAGTCCCCCCCCTCCTCCTCCCATTCGATTGATTTCTTTATATGTATGAATATCTATTAAATATAGTGATTTACACTATCTGGCGGGAAAGGTTGGGGTCCATGTTTCCAAGGTCTGAAAGCTTTTTATCTTTAAAGTCTTGCGTATCCCAACCCTACTCCCCTCCCTCCCTCCCATGCTACGCTCCTAAGAAGGGGACACGTTTCTCTTTTGATTATTTCATTGTACAAAGTATACAACTCTCTGCGTGTTCTTTATGTAACAAACAAAACTCAAGTACGTTGTGATTATCATAATTACATTTTGAAACCCAAAAACAAAAGAACAATGATGAGGATAAGCCAGATTTGTGGAGCAGATGCTTCGCCGGGCTTCCCTGCACTATGGCGAGCCCGCTTGTGTCAGCAATGACAGCAGTGACCGTCAGGCGACAGTGGAAAACTGGAAACTCAGGAGACAAACACATTTACACCAACGTATCCATAGGCCACGTCCACAGGCACGAGCTTTGTTCGGCAAAAGTTGCAGAGCAAAGCTTCCTCAAATGGACGCGGTCTTAATATCCATAGATTTGATGTGTGAAACAAACTAAAAAGTAAAAAAATATATATTAGAATAATTAGATGGGCAACTTTTGGCGAAATAAGACTTCCAGATTATATAATTTGTTCTTAACCTCTGTCGTGCGGCTTCCCTACACTGACTCAGCTGTGGAGGTATAGATGTGAAGCACTTACAAAGAGTGCTAAGTGGATAGAACACACAAGTGAGTCACAAGGGAATATTCTCGAAGTGTATATAATAGCGATTGTCGAAAACAGTGTAAATGAGAATAATTTCACAATTTAAGATCATGGCTTTCGAATCACGTACTAATTCAGAAGAAATCTACAAAGTTACACAGGAATTTTGATGGTATTGATTTTCAATCAGACTTTTCTACGATTCTCAAAACTTGACATAAATTACAGAGGGAGATGAGTTAAAAGGTTGATATATGTACCGAGATAAGAGTGAAAAGGTAGATTGCAAAAGTACTTAATTCTGGAGTAATATCGCATGTAGGTGGATTATCGTAACCTTGATCACACATCTTCCCTTGAAGAATAGTTCATTAATATTCAGATCTTTCCTACATTTGCATCATTGAAGTCAGCTTAAAAAAACAATGTCTTCTGTTTGATGAATATTACGCTTAACTTGATCTAATGTCATTCTTTCCCTCCGTAGCATTTTAAAATTGGCGAGGCTTAAAATGCATACTCAGATCTTTCTTATTCATTAAATGATGCTCCTAAATCTTGGTATCTGATACTGGTATTATTGAATTCACTGAAACCAGACCACTTGGGTAATACTACAAAATGTAATTAGTGAATTGTCGATATACATAAGCACCTTATGGAAATATTAAGATGAAATTGTCAGTTGCTAAAGAGAAAAAAAAGGTAATATCCCTGCTTAAATGCTCCTTCTGAGAGGTAATAGTCTGTATATATTAGACTCAGTAATAAGTTACATATCAACCAAATATCTTTTAACTAAAATATTGTAACAATTAAATTAACCAATTGCGTAAGGGTGTTATGACATACACGACACAGGAGCTTTGGCCTAACGACGGGCGTCATGACGTACATGAGGTTTGGGTATTTTTTATCACTGTGCCATTTTATTGTGCTGAGTTAGAAGTGAGTGATGATGACTAATGCAGACATAATTACTATATTTACCTTAATAATCAGACCAACATTCAAAACCTAGATGGCACCACTTTCTTCTAGCACCAGCAGGAGAGAGTCTTGAATGGCACCGCCACCCACGGTCAATAGTAAGCACTTTCTTTATAGAGCGATGGCACATAGCAAGTTGCCGATCTCTTGCTCTAAAGCACTGCCAATGAAGAATGTGCAAGCAGAACGAGAAGAGGAAGGTGACTCAAACCATGCCCAATGTCTATAATGTGCCCCTGTGCCAGTAAGGATGCATTTTACTGTGGCACTCATGACAGTCATAAGCACAAATGTCCTTCCTCTTCCCTAAGTCTTCATGTTATCTTCATTTTTGATGGTTCTTTCGTATTCATCCATGACAGTTTATAATAACAAAAAAGTAAAGCTGCTTTTTGTCACCCCATAAAACAGCAATTTTTCTATCAACCTCAGTATAAGAAAACTAATGAGCTGATATGGATCCTACACTACAATTTTAGTCAACTGCAGCATTGATAGAGCCTGTCATAGAACACATACAAATCTCTGAATACAAGTAAACACACAAAAAATCATAAAAATGGCTCTAGTTTTATGAGCGACTGAAATAGAGTGGGAAAAGTCAAAGTACTTTGTGTGAAGCTGCCTCGCTCTGAAATTAAACCCCTACTGGGAAATGGGCAAGCGAATCTATTCCCCGTCCCCAATGGGTTAAGTACAACGCAGGATAATGATCACATGTATGTGGTTATTATACATTTATTGGATATACATATATATATGTATGAATCAGAAAATATACATGATTTTGAATCATAAAATAAAATTCCAGTACCTACCCAGTAAACAGGAGAGTAATTATTTTGGTATTCAATTCACAACAAAACGTTACATTCGAGACTATAAAAGGAAAAAAAGAATGAAGAGTACCAAAGAATGTTGGGAGGAAGAAAAGGATATGAGAGCCAGACCTAGGGAAACACTGGATCCATTCAGTCGAGTCTCAAAACAAGGGAGGAAAGTCCTTACAAGTGGAAGAATACATAAATATACTAGAATCATAAAATAAACAAAAAATAAAATTGGCAATTTCCTTTCTTTTCAAATATAAGAGAAATAAAATTCAAGAGTGACATTGTTTGGGTGTCTCCTCTACAGTGTTCTTTCAATGGTTTGAACTTAAGACTCTACATATATCACATGGAATCCCTGACATCACTTTATGAAATAAACAGAGAAGCAAAAATAGGAATCCAATCTTATCTGCTACAAAGGTCGCTCAAGAAAAGGGTTAATTGCAGGAGAAAGGATAATACAGAAAAGACTAACAAAAACCCAGAGAGAAAGGTGACTACATAAAGATAAGAGAAAAAAAAAGTAGGGAGAAATGTTAACAACTGTAATTACATGGGGTTATTACCTTAAACCACAGACTCCCAAATAAGAACAATGCCATGGTTAATACAGGGTTGGGGCATTAATTAAGTAACACCTCTGTAGAATTATGTGGAAATATTCTTCCAAAAGGAATATCCAATAAAGTTCAAAATTCAACCTTTAGTGATTACAGCACCTGCTTTAACATACAACCATGCTTCTGTTTCTTGCTGCGAGTGATGCACCCTAAACCTCAAGGACAGCAGAGCGACCTGAATTCTGTCTGTCTAAATGCGTGTCAACAACCACAAGAAAGAACCATGCACAGGTACCACGTTAAATAACCAACACAGATTAATAGCAATAAACGGGACTATGATGGGGAAAACATAAAAATAAAACAGACAAGTTTCTACAATCCTCTTAACTGTTAAACATAATTTTAATTGAAAGTCAAATGCATGAATGTGTGAATGTTGATGTACATTCAGAGGTTCCTTAACACTTATGAACCGATCCCACATTCAACCACATACAGTCATACATGACTATGATCTGACTATGGGAAAAATTAGTGTATTTCAATGATTAATATACTAGGAATGCAAGTTTTCCTAACTTAAGCATTGCATTTACTGTTCAATCTTTTTTTATACCTTTCCTACTATGCACATATTTGTGGACCTCTTAATACATTCTTAAAATAATCTCCCTTGTAAAAATTACTTCTTGATGATCAAATTTCAATCATTTTTCAATAAATCCTTTAACAAGTTCTTGGGCAAGCAAAATGAAGCTACATTTAGATTTCCTTTCAGGTGTCAAGATTCCAATTGCAATAGGCTTTTCAGAAAGTAAAAGTACAACTATCAAAATGTTTTCTTTCTTATAGCCTTTCTTTTCCTGCTCTAAACTCCTGATACATTAATATAAATATCTGCCTTTGCATTTCTCAACACTAAATAATGATAAATCTATAGATTTGACATTATAACAGTTCTATATACTTCTCTATACAATGGTAAAATCAAAGACTTCTCCAGGTCAAACTTACATCTCTGGATTCCTCAACCCTCGCAAATTCACAACTGAAGCGACCCGCACACAGCAACATTAACTGCCACTTATCCCGGATGAACGCACCAATAACAATGCCAGTATTTACCTTCACTTACAACCTATTTCAACCACAAGGGACCTTAGCAACACCTTCCTCACCTCCTCAGCCTACTTTGGAACATCCATACATAAACATGCCAAAGATACAATAGGCCAATATACACAAGGAAGAGCAACATCCCCCCTCCACCTAAGCTCATTCCTTGGGTATTCCAGGTACGTAAGCAACAACATAAAACAACAATAATTATAAATAAAATAAATCGAAATACAATGACAAGTTTGGAAATTACAATATAAAAAAAGCTAAGTTGGACTCTAATCAATCTATCAATCGAGAAAAAGAAAGAAAAAATCTCAAACCAAGAGTATACACAGAACTTTTGAATTCCAAGCACGCCACGTCAATGAGAGAATAGGAGTTCAGGTCGCGATTTCATGCCCGTGCCGTGATGCCAGTGTTGAAGTGGAGGGGAGAAGAAGGAGCAGAGTGATGCTTCATTGAGACTTCTTGGTCGCTGCGTCATATGAGGGGGGCAACTCCGACTGAAAATTGAGGGGTAGTTTTGTTATTTCGATGTTCATATTGTGTGTTTCTTTGTCTTCATTATAACTTGTCTTCACTCTTTTGGAAGAAATACACTTACAATATATTTTTTTATCATCAACTTTTTTTTTGTTTGTTTAATGAGAAAGATGATAAAGAAAAGGAAGAAGAAATGACAACTAGAGGAATTGAGGAGAGATGGAAAGGAATGAGGATGGGGAGGAAATGAAGAGAGGGAGAAAGGGATGAGGAAGGGGAGGAAATAAGAAGAGGAAAGGGATGAAGATGGAAAAGAAATGAGGAGAGAAGGATAGGGAGGAGAGTGGAGATGGAAAGGGATGAGTAAGGGGAGGAAATGAGGGAAGGAAAGGGAAGAGGAAGGGGATGAAATGAGAAGAGGAGAAAAGAGAGGAAATGAGGAAGGGGAGGAAATGTGGAGAGGAGGAATGAGGAAGGTTAGGGAGTGAGGGGCTTTAAAAGTAGATGGAAAGCAAAGAGAAAATAATTAATAAAGGGAAAAGAAAAATGAGGAACACAGAGGGAGGGAAAAGAGGGAGAGAGGAGGAA
>BOPN01002323.1:167624-175124 GCA_017312705.2 Penaeus japonicus | reverse complement strand
TATAGATCCTATGCCAATAGAGTAAACATTCTTTGAAATCTGCACTATGATGACTAATAATCAATGGCTCTTCCAATGCCACACCCCATGCAATACAAACTAGCAAAACCAGGACTTGCATCACAAGTCTTGCACTCGACTGAATATGACATAACTAATCTTATATTTTACTTATCTCTCAGATTGTCTGCACACTTTGGTTAATTCAAAATCAAAATCTCTGAATATATTAATATAGAATGTACACTAAAATTATGACTGATGTGGTCAAAAGGACACAGAATATAATCATTACACTTTGGCTATGCATGGAGTATGGAGAGCTGAGACTTAACAAAAGGAGGGATATGGGGGGTGCAAACTGAAAATATCTTGACAATGAGATGTCCATCTCCAAACAAAAACTTAAAGATAAAGCTCTTGAAGTATAAAAAGAAACCTGCAATGCCCTTATAAAAATCATTAGATGGAAGTTAACACCACTAAAAATAATTATGAAACTTATCACTGGGGACTTTTCTCAATAACAAGTAAACAAACTGACAAGAGGTATGCTGAATCAGATTGATGTTTCATGTATGTTTATGATAAATGTGTAAAAGGAACCTGGCTTTCAAAATGCGACTCTTCACTCCTAATCATATTGGCTGCACTTATATTCAAGTGACTACTGCAGATTCTGTACTTTACACTTGGGCAAAGGCCAACAAACCACCTCTAAGTGTAAAAAGTTTTCCTGCATGATAGAGCTTAACTGGTTCTTCATTTGATGAGAAATTGCCAGGGTGGTCTACCTGGCCTATCACTATTCTGCAAAACCACTCATAAATTGAAGAATTAATTGAATTGTTTGTATACAGTGCAGAAATACTTGTGATTTGCTATAATAAGAAATTGGGTACAATTAAATACAACTGGCAAAGCCTACAATATTCCAGAACACTAAATAAATAAAGCATAAGATATTGAATCCATAACCTGTCTGAGAGAATCATCCGTATTCGTAATAACAGCTGTGGCTCCCTTTTATTTTTTTCAAACTGATATACATTCAATGGCTGCAGAATTCTAATCTCCAGTAGATAAGAGGGTAGTGATACTACAGTTCTGTGGTCAACATGACACAAGCTTAATTTAGCAATTAAATTTTTCCTCAATTCACATCAAAAGTATATAAGAACCAAATCATAAGAAATATCCCCCAAAATTTCACCTTATCAATAATTTCTTTCTTCACCTGCACAGCTTCTACCAAGCACTACCAAGGTCCTAGCAGATCAATACTCGTAATCAATACCAGACTTTTCACACAATACCTCCTCCTCCAGAACAGTGACTACAGAGACTTTCAAAGGATTACTCATTCTGGGCCTCAAAACTTTAGCGCCAAATATGCTCACACCAAGATATCTCAGCTCTAGATTTAGGGCACGTGTTTATTTCTTGAGTCAACATCAACTCTTCTTTTTTTTTTACTGCATTTATGTGTTTATAATAATCCCCTTTCAGACATTCCACATGAAAGTGAAAAAGTTCACCTACAATATACAACCCAAGGAAATATCTTATCATGATGATTCCTAAAGATAGCCTAAATGTTCCCTTCAGACAACAATTTAGCTGCAAAATGTGACTCAAAAGATTATGCTTTCATAACAAGCGCTTTCTAATTGTGAGTTCCGAGTAAAGAACATCAGAACTAACAACTGCACATGCCACCTTATTCTTGCAATTAAAGTTTAAGAAGATGCGACACGGGTTATTGTAAGACACTTGTTATGACTGAATATTACTTTAGGGTCTATTTTGTATTTGAAATATTGCACTTTATTACAGCAAGTCTGAAAAAGCCTATTAACCCGTTAACGACGGGTGACAAGATAACACGTCTAGTGGTTTTTGGGATACACGCCGGGGATGCGTCCAGCCCGGGGCGCAGGAGGAGCCAGCGCACAGCACTGGCTCACGGCCAGTGCGGCCGAGAATCCTGACGCGTTAGGCTTATGCGTTCAAGAGTCCCGGAATTTTGGTCTTTTTAAGCCGGATTGGCCCCGTCAGGAACGGGTTAACCAAAATTGAAGTTGAAAAGAGTTTTTTGATGTTAGCATGTTAGATCATATCTGGAGCCAGCCATTATCGTAGTTGTTCCAGTGGTTGCCAAAGTGTAGCATACTCATTTGGCTCATATTTTGTGGTTGAACTGTTGCGCTATACTGTAGTATGCTTGCAATAGATAAGTGAATAGTAAAAGCTTATTAGAACAAATTGACATCAGCATGGTATTATATCTGACATCAACACTCCAAACTTCGGTATTATTGGATAAAGACACAACTACACGTAGCGAAAAAACAAACCTTTCGGCATGACGTAGTTTTAATTATGACGTAACACCATAAAACTCTTTTCTTCCGGAAACAAAGAATAATCGCGATATATTATTTTGAAAATAATTAAAAAACGAGTAATGGGAGATAAGTGGGGGTCCAGGGAGGGGTCCAGAGGGGATAAAGCCCCCCCTTAGGCTAGGGCAGCCTAAAATCGCTCAGGGAAAATGAACCTGCCACACAGTGGCTTAAGAAGGGGGGGTCCAGGGGGGGCGAAGCTCCCCCTAGGCTAGGGCAGACCTAAAACCGGTCAGTTCCGTGGTCGGTAGCTGACATCCGTATTGAAAAGTTACTGGCCACGCAGTGGCCTTAAAAGTGGGGGGGTTCCAAGGGGGGGCAAAGCCCCCCTTTGGCTAGGGTAAACCTAAAAACTAGGCTAGGTTAGGTTAGGTTTATGGGTTGCATTTTGGTTACGAAAAAAACGTTAAATTTCGCGCCAGAAATCGTTTAGTTCCGTATCGACGGTGGCGCGCGTGTGGGGAGGGAGGGGGGGAGTGTAACTCAGCAACGAAAGGTTTCCGATGGAAATGAATAGCGAAACTGTACAAAACGTGCCTAGAGGGTTGGTTGCGTCTTTATCCAAATTTACCCAAACTTGAAGCAAAAAAGTGGTGCAAACATTACTGGAACACAATATAAACGAACCACTCACTTTCCCTGTAGCAATAACATGATGTAACTGCAGTATCTAGATAAAGCACCATTTTTACATGACTGGCCAAAAATACAGCTTGATACCATGGGATTCCAACCACAAACTAGGCAATTACATGAACCAACCGATACACCTACAAGTACACTGATTACTAGCTAACTATCAATTAATACTGATGTAACCAATATGAATGTTTACTGAAGGAAGTATTATCGACACCTGCCGTCGATCCCAAAACTTTCCTTTTAGAAAACCGCAAACAAAAGTCAAATCAGCTGACCTCGGATATTCCTATAATACTTCGTCTGTCTTTCCTCTTACAGTCTGCGATAGGTGGTTAAAGCTACAAATAAGTCACTGGGAGTAATAATTACAATACAAATGAATGAGAAAAGTATTAAAAAGGATGAGATTTTCTTGTGCAAACAAGAAAATATTCGACACACCCACTACATTTTCATCAATATATCTCCCTATTTAAGCTTGACTTTCTCTTTTTTCTACGCCTAGTTGCTCTTTAGTCATGAATATCTGTAAAATCAAATTAAAATTAAATTGAAAAAGGTAATAACTCACCATTCTCCCGCATAAATAAGGACGCCTTTCCCTGCGTGTGCACTGTTCAACGCCATGTTGACGACTGGTATCTTCACTCCCTGTACATTTTACAGGATTCTCATCTTAGGGTATGTTAATTGGCGTTTATGGAATTTCGTGCAATTGGGATATATTTTTTTTATAAATTTCATATTTTGCGGCATGTTATTGCCTTTAAGTTTAATAAGCAAGTAGTTTGAAATATGTATTAAACGTTGGGAAGATGAAAGCTATACTGTCAATTATCTCAATGTATTTTTTAAATTTATATTTGGGCATCCTGTATGCAATACTTCAGAATCTATATCATCTTTACCAATAATACACAATACTTGTTTACAAATATGTATATGTCATCATGTCCTGATTTTTAACGAGAACGTCCTAAAATGCGATTATGTTATGTATTCGAATGGCTTCAAGAATGGCACGGGTTCAACAGAAAAAAACAAATACCACATTTTCTCAGGTAACCAAAGCTTGATACTGACTGTTAATAGTAAATTAGATAATACAAGGTAATAAAAGATGAACGATACAAAACATTAATCCCACTTTTTCACAGAAATTCCAATGATGTTCGCAACGCCACGTAAACGAACAAATCTCGTCAGCTGACAATGACGTCTTGAACTTCCGGAAAATACTGGAAGACCGCGCTTATTGCGCAACAGTTCCATATGTCACTTTCCCCCTCCCCCTAGAACAAGACATGCTAAAATCAACGTTTATATGTATTCATCTCATATTAAATAACAGTATACTTATACAAAACGTCCGATTGATAGGCCATTGTTTCCTGAATAGATAATGGCTATGAATCATTACACTGTCATTGCTTTTACTATCTCTCCTTATCAGACCGATAGGGTAATGAATATAATGTGCTTACCAATACCCCTTTGTGTGTATAATCACCGTAGGCTTAAGAACATTTACGCACAAAAGAGTCTACATTGCAAATGGAATATATTGAAATATCACATGTAGAATAATTTCCCTGCAAATCTAATGGGAGAAAATATTCCCGTGAAGCAACCATAAAAAAAAAAAAAAATATATATATATATATATATATATATATATATATATATATATATATATATATATATACTCGGTAAAAAAGGGAAGGATATATCAGAACTGATTTAAAAAAGGATGAGCTAAACAAATACGAATAGAATAGAAAAAAAAAAAAAATCAAGGCATTGGAATAAATAACGAACAAAAAGTAAAATGAAAGCCATGTAAAAGACGCATTTTACAAAATAAGACGGAAAAAATCAAGAAAAAAGGGCAAAATGAAATCATAATGATAAACGATAAGCATACGAAAGCAGATGAAATAAATATAAAAAACGAGACGAAGAATAATAAGACATAGGTGAGAAAAACAATCCATTAATATCACAAATCACAATGGATATAGCATAAGCAATAACTCATCAAGATAGAGAAATAATTAAAGAATATGTAATACGAATAACAATAAAGATTTTTTTTTAATTTGCCAAAAGTAATGAAATACATCAGAATTGTTGCATCCATATATGTTAAAATCATTGCATCCATTTTCATTCTCACATTTTGTTTTCGTAATCATGAAACTCATTATAATCTTTTATATCATTATGAATCATCATCATAACTTTCATCATCATAACAGTATCAGCAGTCATTACCTTCATTATTACAATCATTACTATCATTATCATTGTTATTATTACTGTTATTGCTATTACCATTATCCTTATATCATTATCCTGATCATTATTTATGTTCATCATAATTATCATTATCGTCAACAGTATCATGAATAATTATCATATGGTTATCAATATCATTAATGATGATAATATTCTTATCATCATCATTATTGATACTGATAATATCAATGATAACAATAATCATGATACTGAAAACAAAAATAATAATGATAATGATAATAATGACGACAACGATAAACTCATAGGAATATTAATGATAATTAGCTGATAGCTATCTAAAGACTATTATCATCATTAAAAATATCATCAATAGTCATAATATCTATGTTAACAGCATAAAAAAAATATATATATAAATCTTCGTATTACTATCAATATCATCATTAGTAATAATTGCAAATGATGATCACTATCATTATCATTATAATCAATCAATGATTATTAACTTTAATTCAGTGATAAGAATGCCACTTAATAATAATGACAACAGTGATAATGATAAAAACAATGATGATAATGATGATGATGATAAAGTAAAAATGGCATTGGTAATATCATGATAGTAATTTCTTTAATATCATAACTGATTATCAATAGTATCATTATATCCTCAATATAATACAATTATGTGATTCATTCCTTATTATTTATACTGTTATCATTATTATCTCTACTATTATGACAAAAAATGATGAGGATGATAATAATAGTAATGATAATAATTATCATTATCCTTATTCTCTTTATCATTCTTATTGTTGTTATTATTATCATCATCGTTATGTTACTATCTTCATTATCAATAGTATTATTATTATTAATATCATTATCATTACTATTACTGTAATTATTATTGTTATTATCATTACCGTTTACATCATTATCAACATCATCAATTATATTAATATTGCTCTTATCATTATTTTGTTCTTATCATCATAATGATCATTATTATCATTAACATTATTTTAGTAATTCTCATTGCTATTTTTGTTATCGTTATTGTTATTGTTATTATTGTTGTTATTGTTATTATTGTTGTTATTGTTGTTCTTATTGTTATTATTATCATAATTATTATTATTATTATTGTCATCATTATTATCATTATTATTATTATTGTTGTTGTTATTGTTATTGCTGTTGTTATCGTTACTATTACTATTGCTATCGTCAACGTCGCTAACACTACAATCATCTTGTCATTATCATCATTATTGTTATCATCATCAATATCATTATTATCATTACCATTATCATTATCGTCATTACTATCATTATTAGTGTTGATATCATTATCATCATCATTATTATGATCATAATTAATCAGTATCATCATGATCATAGTAATAGTTATAACAATGATAATTGCAATAATTACGATAATGAGAATAGTGATCATGATAATGATAATAAAAACAGTAACAATGAAAACAGTAAAAATTCTATTAAAAATCATAATGATGAAACTACTAATAATAAAGATGGTAAAAATATATACAATAGTAATAATGATGATAATGGTGATAATGATGATACTGATAAAGATAATAATGATAATAATATAATGATAGTGATAATAATGATGATAGTAATAACAAGAAAGTAGTAACATATATAATGCTAATAATAACAATGATAATAATAAAACAACTGGGCTGATGATTATGTTAATGATTATGATGATAATGATAATGATAATGATAATGTTAATGATAAATGATAATGATAATAGTGATGATAACAATAATATCAATAATGATAACGATAACAGCAATGATAGTAATAATAATAGCAATAATAACAATGATAACAGCATAACAGTAACTATAACAATAATGAGAGTAACGATAAATATAATGATAATGACAATAGTGATATTGATAATAATCATTAATGTTGTTATCATCATCCTTATTGTTTTCATTATCATTACAACAATCTTCTTTTATCATGAAATTAATTGTAACAATAACAATAGTTATGATAATGATTTTAATTATGATAATGATAATGATAAAGCTGATAGTAATCGTAATAGTAACAGTGATATTGTTAATAATGTTAGTAACAGTAATAATGATATAATTAACAACAATGGTGATGTTGATGATAATAATGATAGGGATGATAA
>BOPN01002323.1:150124-152624 GCA_017312705.2 Penaeus japonicus | reverse complement strand
TTATCATTATTATTATTATCATCATTATTATTATTATAATTATGGCACTTCATCATCATTATTATCGCCATTATCATAATTCCATCATCATTATCTTTATTTCATTACAATCATTATACTCACTATAGTCCTCATCACTTTAATGTCTGGACAAACATTCCTGTTGCTCTTATAATTTCCCTGCCAGATCACGCACCTTTTTTCCCCCTCCCCGTCCTGACTATTTCCTATTCATTTATTATTATCATTATCTTTTCTTTATGATCAGATGCCAAATGATGAATATTGAAAACTGTTTGTCCTGTTAGATCCTTAGTTGACTTGAGACACATCTCCAATGCATTTTGTTATCTATTGCACAAACGGTCGGGTTTACATCGCAAATGTTATTAAATTTATGTCTGTGTTACTACAATTCTAAGATCCTTTTAGGATTAATTCAGTCACATTTTGAATACTGTTCACAGGTCTGAATGTCTGGGACAAGTTGTTCAATTGAATAGTTTAATTGGACAACATTTACGAATTTAAGAGTGAGACAAATATTGTTATATTCTACTTATTTCTGTAAACCTCTTTATACGGTTAACTTTTTGTGTTCATTTTTTATTTTTATCTTTATTTTCAAACTTGTCCTATATGTTTTATTTTTCCAATTATCCTAGCTGTGTTTTAGCTTGTGCTTTTATCCTTTGTAATTATGCTTTGTTTATTTAATTGCTCCACTAATTATGTTTATAATCGCACCCTCTCGATTGGAATCGGTACTTCATAAGATAATGATCATGATAATAGTGATGATAATGATGATCGTGTTGATAATAGTGATTATGATGATAATGATGATGATAGTAATAATAATAATGGTTATAGTACTGATAATGATAATAAGAATGATGATAATGGTGATCGTCATTATCACTATCCTCACTATAAGTATTTCCATTTTACTCATTATAATTAGTGCTATTGTCATTATTATTTCCTTCAAAATTACGGCAAGTATATTTTAATCGTTGTTATTATCATCATTCCCATCATAAACATTACTTTTATTATCATAATTCTTCTTCTGTTTCTTCTTCTTCGCATTCTTCGCTTTCTGTTTCTTCTTCTTCGCATTCTTCTTCTTATTATTATCATTATCATTATCATTATTGCTATTAATATTATTATTGTTATTATTATTATTATCCTTATTGTTATTATCCTTATTATTATCATCATTATTATTATTATCATCATCATCATTATTTGTTGTCATTATTATCCTTATTATTATTATTGTCATTATTATTGTTATCATCATTATTATCATCATCATCATTATTATCATTATTATATATCTTATCATAACGATCATCAAAATCATTATTGTCATATTTGTTATATAAGTTATCTTCTTTGAATTGATGTTCCTCTTTATTGTTGTTCTGTGGTAAAATATATATTTTCTGATTATTAATTGAAGTGCTTAGCTTTGATATCAATAACCTCATTTAATTGTTTCTCCACCACGATCTTAAAAGGTGTTCTACCATTATCTATATCATGCTTTTGTTTCTCTACATCTCTGTTGCTTAATTAAGAAACTATAGAGGATGATTTAGATCTTTGATTTTTTTTTTTTTTTTTTTTTTTTTTTTTTTTTTTTTTTTTTTTTTTTTTTTTTTTTTTTTTTTTTTTTTTTTTTTTTTTTTTTTTTCTCCTTTAAGGAACCGAGAAGTAGCAGTGAAAAGAGGATGATAAGATCTTACTTACAAAAGGAAGATTCGTCACTACATTTGTTTTCTCGTATCATGTACGTTTACCTTTAACCTTTGCGTTGGGAGAATGTTTTTAATCATTCCCCTTTTTTTATTGGACATAATATCACTTGTCATTATACCCAACACGCGAGTCCGTTGCCATAGCAGGAATGCCCGTTTAGTCAGAGGTAATTATGTTGCCAATGCAGTACGGCAACTTGCCAGGAAGTGACGTCCTGAGATCAAGCAGTGTCTATGATAAGATCGCTTGACTATCTACTGCATATTTTCGAGCTGAGAATTCCCTTATCTTGTCTTCACCAGAGAGCTATTACAGTTCATCGTCACGATTAGGAAAAAATTCATGAATATCAAGGACTTTTTTTTTTACTGTTTTTTTTATCCTCCAATGGCGTTTTACCTCGTTTTTCTTTGTGTCGTTTTTTATCACTAGTACAGTGTCCCCTATAGCGTATTTGCTCTATCGATACCGTCCGACTGAGACTTCATTGCTGTGATTTATAAAAGCAGAAAGCCCAGTAGTAAAAGCGAGGTACAAAACAACATTCATATTCCTTGCGCCCATAATTACTGCATGCTTTATATGGCACTCGAAACACTCTTTGGATCTTTGTACCGTAGATGCTTTCAAGCTTAGAGCCTGACTTTCATGGTGATATCAGCTTGCCTTGACCCTGTGCCATCGGCTCATGATTTCATTATCCTAGAGAGAAATAAAAGAGAGAGGGTCA
>BOPN01002323.1:142624-145124 GCA_017312705.2 Penaeus japonicus | reverse complement strand
CTTCGCAGGATCCTTCCAGAAGTAGAAGGAAGTCTAGCAACGCCTCTGAATCCCAGTCCGTAAGAACTTCCTTAGAGTTGTGGGGAAGTAACTCCTCAGAGACCAAGGATCCCCCTCCACGACAAGAGTCCACTAAAGGACTTCCAAAGGCCCTCGAAGCAGCCCGAGTAGCCTCGAGAACCGAACCAGAAACTCGTTCTTCCTCCACCGCCTCGACCTCGGAGGCTGTCCAGCAGACGCCGACGGAGACCCAGCTTGTTCCGCAGACCGTGGAGGAGGAACTTGTCATCTCGGAGTGGGAGGGGGATGTCATTAACTTGCACGTGGCCTTCCAGGATGCCCCATTGACGCCCGTAGAGGAAACAGAAGGAACCAACATCCCCAGGAAGTCCTCAGGGGGAGATCTGGTCGAAAATGAGATGAGACAACAGGTCATGAAAGGCAGCCTCGGAGGAGCAGACGATGTCAGGAGAGCCACCTGCATGGACGAACCCGAAAAGAAAACTTCCAAAAGATCACGGACTGTAAGAGTTGAAGTTGAAGGATTGAACAACAAAATCTCAGGAATAAGAAAAGCATCCCCGTACACGCGGGAAAGTGAAATCATTATCGTATCTGCCTCACTGCTTGGATTGGCCGACGGTCTCAAGAACTGTCCTGATTTCGTCGTCTTGGAGGTCGACGCGAAGGACATTGATGCCAAAGGGGTTCCTAAGTCCTTTTCAGAGGAGGAGGTCGACGTGGAAATGGTGGAAGGCACGGATGACAGTGATGGAACAGGTGGAGGAGGAGGAGGAGGAGGAGGAGGAGCCGATGAGGAGGAGGAAGAGGACACTAGAGGAGAAGGAGAAGAATACGCTGGAGAAACAGAGGAAGAGGAGGAGGAGGAAGACACGGGAGAAGCAGAAGATGGAGAGGGAGATGAAAAAGAGACAAAGAGAACTGGAAGAGATATGGAAGGACAAAGGGAAGGTGGAGGAAATGATGTGGTGAATTACGGACAAAGTTACAGAAAAAATGAAAGAATGGAATGTACAACAGAAAAAGAAGGAAATAGACGCGAAAGACATAAAAAAGAGAAAAAGAAGGGTGAAATAATAGGCTTAAAGGATTGCAAAGCCAGAGGTAAACCAAGAAGGTCCTTGAGGGAAAGCACTAAACACTACACGACAGAAAAGGGAGACGAATCGGAAAAGGGGGCCAGGAAAAAGAAGGAGGATCAGCAAAGAGAGGAAAGACTGAAGAGAAGACCAAGGAGACTCAAGGCAGGAGACGAAATCGAAACTGAAGTAAGACGAAGGCCAATGAGACTAAAAGAGGAGAAAGAGGAAGGGGATGAAGAGGAGGAAGAAGAAGCACCGAGGAGTCTCAGAGAAAATGAGGAGGAGGACTTATCCAGCCCCCCCAGGGAGTATAACTTGAGGAGCAAGCGGAGGCACCGAGCCTCCAGGGAGTTCCTCAGGAAGTTGGAGGAATATGAGCAGAGAAGATTACTCAAGCGCTTCCCCTCGTCGTCGGGCTCGGAAAGGAGAGATGATCCTCTTGTTTCCCTCGCCTCCTCTCGTGACTCTTCCTCTTCCTCATCCCCTTCCTCCTCATCGCCCTCCTCCTCTTCCGCCTACTCCTTCACCGCCGCCTCTTCGTCTTCCTCGTCCTCAAGCGGCCTCGAGGAGTGCGACCGCGTGTGGGAAGAGGAGTCAGCAGGAGGGAGCGAGAGGGCGTCGCCGAGGTCGAGGGACGCCACCGAGGACCTGACGTCAATCCTGGCCAATCGGGGCTTCCTTCCGCCTCCCGGTGCTTCCTCCAGGACCCATCGCTCCTCGGAAACGTCCGTCTTGAAGCGTCCCCATGAGACCCCCAGCGACAGGAGACGGAGGAAGGAGCGCACACGCAAGAGGGTGACCTTGGGCCAAGATGTCTCGCCTCCCTCTTCGCTCCGCGCTCCTCCGGCGGCCGCCCCGCTGTCGGTGCACCGCGTGACGCCGCCCCGCGACGGCTACTACTACGTGGTGACGTACCCTCGCGACCCGTGCCCGCGCGAGTGCCCGATGTGCTACTTCCGCGTATTTCCGTCCATGTTCGCGCTGGACCCTCGCTCCCTGCTGGCTACCACCACCTGCCTGGGCTGTCCGCTCACCATTTACATCGTGCACGACCCCCGCTACGGCCGCCGCGCGGACGACCGCCCCCTCTCGCCTCGGGTCGTCTTCGAGGGCTGGGAGTCCCCCTGCAGCAGCAACCGCTACCGACCACGACCGGCCAGGTACAAGGCGCCGAAGGGGTCGTGCTCGAAGGCACTCAAGGAGTCGTCCTTCAAGCCGCTCCCCGTCCCCGGGAAGAGTCTCCAGCGACGACAGAAGGTCAACAAGCTCGCCATCAGGCATTTCTTCAAAAACTGACTCACAAAAAAAACCTTTTATGTACGAAGTTATACATGAATCCTTTCTTGTGCAAGAATATCATATATATATATATATATATATATATATATATATATATA
>BOPN01002323.1:112624-122624 GCA_017312705.2 Penaeus japonicus | reverse complement strand
ATGGATTTCGAAATATTAATATGTTTGCTCTTTTTTTAATGCTTTACTAACCCGTTCACTGCTTAGAAGAGTAATTATGAAGTGGAAGGGTTTGAGAATAAGAAATTTTAAATGGTGGAAGGGTATGAGTATAAGCAATATTATCAGTGTATCTAATTCAAATAACTAACTTTCAGATAAGGATTATTTGTCCCCCTTGCTATATGTTTGAGTTTTAAAGGTCTAAATGTAGTGCTTGTAAATTTTGGCTGTGAAAATCTTACCAAAAGCACAATTAGAAGGAAAAATAGATTGTATTAGTATGATTTCATGGTAATTTTATTTTGAAATTTATTGATTCTATGCTTGTTTCAGTTGTGGAAGCAATTTTTTCATTTGATTACTTTTAAACTTAATTGTTTGAAGTTTGGGGGAGAAAAGAGTTTTCTTGAGTATATGAATGATTGTCTTTTTTCGGTTGGATAATTTTGATTGTTAACTGATAAGGATTTTATAAATACTGGTCTCTTCATATGTAAATAACTTTAGGGAGAAAGAGGGAGTGTTTCCTTTTTTTTCATCTGTTATGTCATAATTACCAACTAAAGTGAATTTGACTTAATCTTGGCATTCTTATGGTGCCAAATTTCACTATGATGTCCCTGCCAAGGTCTAAACTGTCTTCTAATTTCACCCTAAGGCCAATATATATAATTAAAAGTAACAATAGTGTTAACTGTGTTAAATATTTTCAAAGCACCCTCAATACTTTTCATAAAGAAAATATTTCTTGTTATCCTGTGCCCTCTGTTCTATCCAAAGCCACTTGAAACTTGCGCAAGGTAAAATTTAGTTATAAACCCACAACACCTTAGTGATTACCAACGACCCACAACCCTTTGGTACTTCAGGTAAGTCAGAAGGGATTCCATTGCGTACAATCTGGCAAGACATGTAGACTTCCTTTACATATGTTATCAAATAAGGAACCAGTCTATGTCTTCCCAGCATGTCCTTGCTTGAGGTTTGTTGGCCTTTGCTGGACAGCTGATTGCATGTAGGCCGCGGTGATTGCTCGAATCATTACAGATGTAATGGCAAATTTTAACTCAATCAAGAGCATAATTTAATGTAAATTATCCCTTCCACTTCCCTGAAATTAATCACCTTACTGATTCCGCAGCAAACAGCAGCAGGCCAGTCGGGGTAAACGAATGCTGACCAATAAAGAGAACGGGATGATGGCAAGCAGCAGCAGCAGTTCCTTGCGGTTACCCCTTCAGGAGACTTCGAACGTCCCTAAGAGCACAGAGGTTACGCGGAAGGAGAGCACCAGCAGTACAGGCAGCACGGGGTAGGAATGTCTCTTGTCTTTTGGTTGTGTGGAATATATGTAGTTTTATTTCCACCTCTCTTTTTCTTGCTCTGCTTTCTCTCTCTCTTTCTCTCATTCTCTCATTCTCTCTTTCTCTCCCCCTCCCTCTCCTTTTTTCCTCTCATTATCCTTCTCTCTTTCTCTCTCTAAAACTCTTTTTCTCTTGCTCTCTTTCACTTTCCTCTCTCTTTTTTCATTTTTCTTGCTCTCACCCTCTTTCTCTCCTCTTTCTTTTTTCTCTCCCTCTCTTTCTTTCCTTTTCTCTCTATCTCTCTCTTTCCTTTCCTTAACTTCTTCTTCCCTCATTCTTTCCATCTCCCATTCTACTGTGGATATTTTTTTTAAAAGATTTCCCTTTCACTGCTCTGCAAAGATTCCCTTCAAATGTTCATGTACTTTCCCTCTGCAATACAGAGAGAAAGGTAAGCGGAAATGGACCCTCGACGACTTTGAGATTGGCCGTCCGCTCGGGAAGGGAAAGTTCGGCAACGTTTACCTGGCACGAGAGAAGACGAGCAAGTACATCATCGCCCTCAAAGTGCTGTTCAAGTCGCAGCTCCAGAAGGCCAATGTAGAGCACCAGCTGAGGAGAGAGATTGAGATCCAAGCCCATCTCAGGTGAGGGATTCCACTGCTTTTATCGCTTTCATTCTTGAGCGGCTGTTGAATGCTCTTGGTACGGTCTGTTATAAACACGCAGTCACCGTATTCACATTACAGCCTCAAAACTGTTCGTAATGAGAGAAGAAAACTAGTCATCATCACTTCTCCCTTCCACCCTCAGGCATCCTAACATCCTGCGGCTCTACGGCTACTTCCACGATGATGTGCGAGTGTACCTCATCCTGGAGTATGCACCTCGTGGTGAGTTGTACAAGGAGATGCAGCAGCAGCCCCATAGCCACTTTGACGAAAAGAGGTCGGCCAAGTACATCATGCAGCTTGCAAATGCTCTCAAGTAAGTGTTACAGTATTTACTCTTTTTCATAATTTTCTCAATCTTCTCTTTGTTCTCCTCCTCCCCCTTTTCTTTCCTTCCTTCTTGCTCTTTTTGTCCTTATGGAGCTTTACTTTTTTTCTGCTTTTATTATTTTCTGAAAGGTTGACTAATGTTATTGTTTAGATGTTTCATGTCCAGTCTTGCCAATAACATTTTTCGTTTCTGTGCCTTTAGATAGTTATCTGTTTTTTATTTTTTATTTTTTTTTATTATCTGGTATGCTTGCAAGATACATAACTGTAGATACAAGAATTAGATGTGATGTTAATTGGGACACACCAACTGATTTCTCTTGCAAAGCCACTCTTTCTTTACCTGACAATTTCATTTCTTAGGTATGGGTATGTGATAATCATTATACATTATCTAATAAAGTTGGGTGTCCTTCCAGGTACTGTCACACCAAGAAGGTCATCCACAGAGACATCAAGCCAGAAAACTTACTGCTGAGTCTCCGAGGTGACCTGAAAATTGCTGACTTTGGTTGGTCCGTTCATGCGCCTTCTTCAAGGTATGTTGTGTGACTTAAGCTGCTGGTCTAATTAATTTTTTTTTATATCTTAAAAATAGTATCATGACTATTTGATGGTAATTTGTAATTTTTTCTGATGTTTTTAAACTTTTGAAAATATTGAAAGGGTATTTATAGGATATGATACAGGTAATAATATGGTAAATTTTGGTTGAAGTTTGAAAATTCTCAGTTTGTTTAGGTGTTGACAGAAAGCTACTTGTTAGTGATTAATCTGTTTGGAGTTGATCCCATATTAAACTGTGATAAGCCCAGGCTTTTTTAATAAGGAATGGGGTTGATGGTCATGAATATACTGTAATGTAGGAGAGCAAGTATTATATTTTTATTTGTATTTTCAGACGGACTACACTTTGCGGCACCCTAGATTACCTCCCACCAGAGATGGTTGAGGGAAAGGCCCACGATGAGAAAGTAGACTTGTGGTCTTTGGGTGTCCTCTGTTACGAGTTCCTCTGCGGGAAACCTCCTTTCGAAGCAGAGACCAATTCTGAGACTTACAAACGTATCAGTAATGTGGATCTGCGGTTCCCTTCTCACGTCTCAGATGGAGCTAAGGACCTCATTGTTAAGGTGAGTATCTTCAGTAAATGGAGATAGTTTGGAAGAAACAGCCTATATTGTGTAGTATACCTAGTGGTCAAGAATGTTGCCATGGCACAGATCTTTGGCAGGGTATGAGATATTGCATTACAGTTTGTCATTGTGGCATTTTAAACCGTGTGGAAGTTGTGTCACTGCTTAGCAGGATTCATATCAGCACGGCTTTAAAGTTTTATATAATTAGATGAATAGTAAAAGAGTCGCCTTTTTAGTTTTAATTATTTTTTCATCCTTGTTCTGATTTTGCTGCACTGCCATCCCCACCATTAGCGAAATCTTCCATAACTTTACACCTTTTCCTTTCTGTCCCCAGCTCCTCCGCCGCAACCCCCGTGCTCGCTTGAACCTTGAGGGCGTTCTAGCACATCCCTGGATCTTGGAGTGCACCAAAGATCTGCCTGCTCCCTCAGCCCACCGAGTGTAGTGATTACAGTGGAGGTCCTGCAAATATTGTGATATTGTCCTCAAACAAGAATTTATGCATTTTGTACAAAGTTAGGTGCTTTGACCACAATCTTTTATAAAAAAAGATATTACTTTGTATGCCATTTTATTCGGTAACAAGTAGCATGATTTTGTAGCTAATAACTGTGGGTCATTCCATTCAGTGTTCTAGAAAGGGTATTTGTAATATTTGATGAATATTTCTCTCTTGTATTTATGATTAAACGTAATGAGATAAAATGAACAAAAAATACATGGTCAGTTTGCAATCAACATTATTGGGGAATGGGTTAGCTTTCATTATCAAGCTCAGAAAAAACTTTTGTAAATATGGGCACAAACAGATCCAGACTGAGTGAATAGATCATAATCATGTCAGAGACTCTTGGCCTCTATACATGTATCAATAATTTTTTTACACTGGGGACTCGCGTCGTCTATAGTTGAGTTCCAGCATCATGGAGTTGCCTGGACGACCTCCAACTATCAAAGCTTTAGATTGGCAGAATGCTTGTGCTTTTTTTAATTTTTATCATTGTATGCTTGAGCAATCTCTATTCTCTCTCTCTTGTCCGTTAGTTCCCAGTTATGTGTTATTCATTATTTTCTTCCTGTTGCTCTCTTTTAAGATAGCAAACCTTGATAACTACTGTCCATCAGAACTCTTTTCCCGTGTCAGTTTTGTTTGTGTTTGATAAGCTTCTGTAAATAAGTTCCTTTTTTTCTTCTTCCTTTTATTAGTAGCACTGCATTGAGAGAGATCATTTATAGAACAGTGATTAACAACACTTTCAGAACTGAACATAGCTGCTTTGACTGTGAAGGTGTGCATGCGACTGTGATTGTCACTGAACAAAACCATGGCGGTTTCTCCTATTAAGAATTTTATTATCTTTTTTATTATTAGAGTTAACTTCTTTTTTTCTCTTTTTCTGCTTGTGTATTGCTTGACATTCTGCTAACATGTTTCTCGACTTTTGTGGTGTTAGCTCAGTTTAGTGCTGTTAGCTGTTAGTGCTGTCGTAATAAAAATATTTTTCTTGTTCACATGTTATGCAATTTTGTAAATCACGAGAAACTTTTTTTTTTTTTTTTATTCTTTTTAGAGTATGTTATTAGTTTACTCTATATTTATTTCTTTATCCTAGTTTAGTTTAACCCAATATTGAGATTGCCACAATGTGTTTCATTAGTATAATAAATATTATTAGTATGAAAGTTGTGTACATAGCTTACTAAATAAGTTCCCTTTAAACAGTTTTGTAAATCAGGAAAGTAAAAACAACTGTATTTACACTGCATTTATTCTGCCTTGTATTTGTACTCGGATTTGAATGTAAAGTTTATGGCCAAGAAACAAATCTTAACTGTTAATACATTTGCCTTTTTCTTAAAGTTGGCTTCTAATTGTTCATGACTTTTCATTTATTTTTATATATATATTTTTAGGAAAGTAGTGAATCCAGAAATGGGATGACATATGTTGATGAATAACAAAAACTAAAAAAGAATAAAACTGGTAATTCCTCATACATTTTCATTAACCCAGTGACAATGGAGGATGCTCCGTGTTCTGCACACTTTACTCGTGTAGATATTTATGGCTCTGATGACCCTTATTCTTAAGCCATAGTCTGGCAAAGTCAGGCATTTTTTATGCTTTTGCTGAAAAAAATCTGCTCATCCAGAATCAAATTTAATTCTGGTATAGCAGCTAATGCCATTGGGTTAACCTGATCTTTTTTAATAAATATACTATAAAATGGAGAGGGGGGAATCAATAGTATTTTTAACCCACTCACGACGGGGGCATTCCAGCCTTGAATGTCACAATGCTGGGGCTTTCGAGCGCTTAGGCCTAAATCAATTAATGTGAATAATTGTCACTACTTCGTACCTCACTCAAATGTTCAATATATTAACCCTCTCTGGACAGGTGGTACAGTACTGTACCGTGCATTCAAAAGCCCAGTGGCCGGGCGGCACAGTATTGTACCAGCCATTCAATTGATTTAGGCCTAATAATTCGAACGCCCCGGCATTGAGACATTCAAGGCTGGAATGCCCCCGTTGTAATTGGGTTAATACACAGTATAGATATGGCATTTGTAGCGCATGTCCAACACATTTCTTGTGTTAAGATTTCATGCTCTCCATTTCATGTATTTTCTGCAAATATCATCAATCTTTGTATCTTAAAATCTGATATAGTTTGATGTTAAAATAAACAGACATTACCTTGTTTGGTGGGTAATTTCAAGAAATAATGAATTTTAAGGTAGTGTGGGGGAAAAAATAAATAAATAAATTATTCTGTGAACCAGTTGATTTTGTTCCAATTTTTATCAAACTAGGATGTGATTTCGATTGCTAAACTGTCAATATTTTTCTTTAATGGTCTTTGAATAGATCCTGATCTAGGTAATTTAAACAACATTTCCTAAAAAACAATTATTTAAAACTTCCCAATATACATGGCACTTTTTTTTTTAAGAAATATATAAATACTACACCAAACACTGTTGGCCTTTATATCAAGCACTTCATAAATTTACACTCGTATATATATTTATAGGTACAATGTTTAAAAACAAATGTAATAATGCCAAAACAGCTGGCAGGAGTGGAGTCAATGACAAAAGCATAAGCTCGTCAGTGGCAAGACCGACATTGAAAGACGTCCGGTAAGGATTTTTCCATATGGAAGCATGAATGAAACACACAAGGGTATTTGCAACTCTTCCCCAAACACGTGTCACCCTCAGTACGACACATGTGGCTCCCAATCTGTTTGCAAGACTTTGTGACAAAAACTGTTAGTTGTTGTTATATCTTTCCCCCCAATTTCTTTTAACCTTTTTTCTTATTTTCTTCCCAATTTTTCTGTTTTTGTTGTTGATATTCCTCCCCCCATCTTTTATTTTTTTTATTTCCTCCCTCTTTTGTTACCTTTTAAATTCTTTCACATTCTTTTGTTGAAATTCCTGCCACCATATATATTTTTTAAATTCCCCTCCCCTATCTTCCTTGATATTCCCCCCCCCCTGCTATTTGTTGATTTTCATCCCTATTTTTTTCTTTCTCTCTTTTGATAATCCTCTTCCTTATACCCCCATCTCATCCTATTTTCCTCACTGGTTAGTTTTCCAATAATTTAAAAGTAACAATCTTGTCATTTCTTTAGGTAAAGCAGGAGTATTATTCTTTTGAGTCTATGGATGCAACTAAAAGATTATTAAGATTATTCTTCAACCTGATTGTATGTAATACTCTGATTGCTGGTTTTGGAAGACATACTTTTAGAATATGTAAAAACTGGAGGAAAGTTTAAGTACAAGTAGCTGAGTGATTGTCAGAAAAGGGATAAATACGTTCTTTCCATTTCTGAAATGAAAATCTGGTCATTAGGCAATTAAATGGATGCCTTTCTAATTATAAAAAAATATACATTTATATAATTTCTTTTCTTTCCAAAATGGACCTAGTCCTATTCCCCATGTAGGTCTTTGGCATCAGCCAAGAGTCAGATTTCCCAAAAATACATTAAAAACTGGAAGATTTCACCTATAATGTTTCCTGTTCAAATAATACTCAAGAATCATGAAATTCAATAAACTTTAAGCACTTGAATTGAGAGAAATATTGCATACTCAGACTACAGTAACAGTGTCACTGCCTATACTCCAAATAGTTTGGAAGAGTAAATGCCCTCAATTGAATATTAGGTAAATAAATAAATCAAACCAATACAAGAAAGCCAACACACCCGACTTAAATGCAATTAGCACACGAACCAAACAGCAAACCACCAGCTCAAACCCTCTGCAATGCCATGGGTTCCCATTCTTATGCTTTTACAGCTGCTTGATATCAAGGTAGTTCTGACCTATGCCAAACTTCTTGAATTTCTGACCTGGCAACCTTAACCACAACTAGGTCTGTCCAGCTCCCATGGCAAGCAGAGCTATGGCATGTTTCCTCATCATTTGAAAAACTGAAATCCAAAGGTCATTTGAAGGTTTACACAGGTACATACATGTGAGTACATTTACATGTATACAATATATGTACAAGTATACATATACTGTATACATATATGTATGCGCATATACATGCATGTATAAATGTATGGATGCAGTGATGAAAGACTGTCAAAGACAGAAAAATAGTGGTGTGTTAGACCAAGTTGACATAACAATGAACTCATATTAGCTTAGACAAACCAAATAAACACATACACGCATTCACACATATACATACACTTACAAGTACAAGCACAAACACACACATACACGCACAAGCACACACACATTTACACACATGAGCACACGCATCCGTACACGCACATGCACAAGCACCTGCAGGTACGACTTAAGTTCCCAAACTTCAGGCAAACAAAGGAAGAATAAAAAAATAATAATAAGTAAAAAAAAAAGAAAGAATTAGAATTAACCAAACAATTCATCAGTTCTCAGAACTGGGTCAGCACAATACATTTCTCCTTCCTTTTCTTATCTAGAATTTCTATTATGTATGAACACAATTATGGAATCCAAAGACTTGTTCTCGAGTATATGGTGATAAGACATGCATAATGCAACAGGAGAAACGCATTCCTCCACAACCTGATGTACTAAAAGGAAGCTCGAGTCTCTGCATCCTTAAGTAGATACTTCTTGGCCAATCAGCTGTTTACAGATCCATTACTTTCAGACAAGCCACCACAACTACATCCAATCGATGCCAAGGAGGTCATTTGTGCAGGTGTTTTAGAGAGAAAGAGAGTGAGAGTGTGAGAGTGGGAGGGTGTGTGAGTGGGTGGGTGAATGAGTGAGTGAGGGAGTGAATGGGTCAGTGAGGGAGTGAATGGGTCTGTGAGTGAGGGAGAGGGAGGGAGGGAGGGAGGGAGGGAGGGAGGGAGGGAGGGAGGGAGGGGGGGGGGGAGAGAGAGAGAGAGAGAGAGAGAGAGAGAGAGAGAGAGAGAGAGAGAGAGAGAGAGAGAGAGAGAGAGAGAGAGAGAGAGAGAGAGAGAGAGAGAGAGAATGTGTGTGTGTGTGTGTGTGTGTGTGTGTGTGTGTGTGTGTGTGTGTGCGTGTGTGCGTGTGTGCGTGTGTGCGTGTGTGCGTGTGTGCGTGTGTGCATGTGTGCGTGTGTGCATGTGCTTGTTTTAAATACAAGTGTTTGTTGGCATTCATTTATATATCAGATGTAAAAATACATACATTAAAAATTCACATGTATATATAATAATCATAAATGTAAAAATAAAAATAACGATAATGAATGACATAAACAATTTGATATCTTAATTCCTTTCTTCCGATTTACAATTTAAAAACTATTATCTAGCTGCCTAAATTATAGTTAAAATGCAAGAAAAATGCTCTTTTTATTACTTTTGTTCTTCTTTGTATGACTTATTAACTTGTAATTCTTGATTATCAGTAAAAGTGTAATATCAATATTTAGTTAATGATAAGTGAAGTCACAAGGGTTATCTGACACAGACTTTCTTGCTTGCTTGCTTGCTTGCTCATTCACTCACTCGTTCTCACATGCTCACTGACTCAACTACTTACTCGCACTCGCTCACTCTCTCTCTTGCTCATTCACTCACTCACACACAATCATTCACTCTAAATTGAACACAAACAAAGAACACAATTGTTATCCAATACATGAGTCACTCACTCACACATACTCTCTCTTTCTCAATCACTCACTCACACACAATTTTTCACTCTAAAATGAACACAAACAAAGAAACACACACTTACAAATAAAAGAATACCATCATGAGAAACCATATATGAGCTTATGTAAAAGCCTAAATTATACAGCAGCTCTCCATAAACATCAGAATGCATGTAAGCACACAATGCATCATCATCATAATAGAGCTGCATTCTTTTCTCGAAACTTTCTCACTCTGTTTACATTTTGGAAGAATAAAAACCTTACATCAACAAGAACTTTATAGCAAACCAGCTTGTCTGCATGTCAGTCTGTTACTTGATAAAAGCACCAATGATTATGTAAAACTATACTTTAAGGGAAGGCTTTTTCG
>BOPN01002323.1:92624-95124 GCA_017312705.2 Penaeus japonicus | reverse complement strand
TGTGGGTTAATGGACCCATAACAAATGCACTGTTATATGAAATGCACTAAATAAATTCTTCTATCAACTTTAATTCAATCTGATAAAATAAAATAATTATTTTTATCTTCAAAATCATTAGGCAAAAATCTACAATCACTTGTCACAATTTGCAATACCTTCTAAAGCTGCCTCGAGTAGAAGGAAGACTGAGGTTGGAAGAATACAAAGCCACTTGTTGACCAGTCGCATCGTGGTGCTGCTGCTGGCTTGGCTGTGTTTGCTGCTGTTGAGGAGGCTGTGGCTGTGGCTGCTGTGGGGGTGGCTGCTGTTGGGACTGCTGCTGTTGCTGCATGGCTGAGGTTTGTGAAACCTGGCCATGGGATGCCAATACAACCTGTGGGAGAATCAGGATGAGGTCATTAGTTACCGATATCATATGGAATGCAATACATCAAGGTATAAGAGAAACACATGATCAACTATGCCTTACAAGGAAAAAAATAATAATAATAAAAAAATAAAAAATAAAATAAAATAAATAAATAAATGCAGATAAATAATAACAACAATGATAATAACAATAGTAATAATAATAATAATAATAATAATAATAATAATAATAATAATGATGATAATAATATTAATAATAACAAAACTAATAATCATAAAAACAAGAGTCACAAATCTCAACCTCCAATTCATCTCCTAGCCTACATGTCACAGGGAGGACCTCAAGCTTACTGAAACCTCCCCCTCACCACCCCTAGATGGCACCAGAGAACTGAACTCACCGGGTTTTGCGGGTGGTGGAGGGAATTGAGGGAGTAGGCCGACTGTGACAGCATCCCGTAAGAAGGATCGCTGATCATCTGAGAGCTGGAAGATTCCAGGGCACTGCTGAGATGGCCCCCAGCATCACCAGACTGGAGGACAAATATCAGATTGGTGTTAAATGGGAAAAGAACATGTGAAATTAATTCATATATACATATACAGGTATATCTTTAAGTGCATATAACTATCAAAGGATGAGTATTCTGGGTATCTAGTTAAAAATATATAAAATTGCATTTAATCATACAAACATTACTAGTACTAATAATAACATTAATAAGAAGTAAAATAAACATAGGAATCATAATCATTAGAAAAATCATAAAACTACAGTAACAATTATATTACTACTACTACTACAAACATCAAAAATTGTAATAAACATAAACTTAAGAATCACAATAACAATCACAATCATAATCATAATAATTACAACAATAATAATCATCATCATCATCATTATAACAACAGAACAATAAGAACTCACTTGCTGAATATACGAAAGCTCGAACTGAGGCAACGTGTTTGAATAGGTGGTCATGGGTCCCTGGTCCCCGGAGCTCTGCATCGTCAACTCCCCCATGCCCCCTCGACCATCCACCTGCCAGGGCAATTATCAATAGATTGTTCGTTATCAATAGATTGTTGTAGGATGCAAGTTAAGATCTCTAATTACACAAAGTGATGGCTTTGTATTTTGTATTCTTAAAAACAACTAACATGAAATTATCACTTGTTGTGTCATGCTTAATAGTTACTGTATTGCAATAATGGGATTCTTCTTTCACTATTATCATCCCCTTGGAATGGAAAGTAAAAACTGGTAAAAACATTAAAGAAATATAAATGTATGCTCTCTAAAATAGAATAAAACAATTGCACTTGATATAAAAAAGGTCAAATCTAAAATGCTTTTAAAATAAATAAATATATCCATAAAAAATAATATACTAATAAATGCACAAATAAAAACTGATCATTTTACCATTTCATGCGAGGCATTGAGGTGCTGTGAGTGGTGTAGCTGTGCTGTCATCACCGAGCTCTGCAGATCAGGAATGGCCAGGCTGCGCGTCTCTGCCGCTGAGCCACCCTCAAGCATCTCCTGCTTTCGCTTGTAAAATGTGTGCTGGATCGAAAAGATATTAAGCAAAGATTATTAATATGCACAATATGATATATGTAAATTAATCACTCAATACGTCTTAACAATAATAATGTTAATAATAATGATAATGATAATACTACTACTAATAACAACAATAACAATAACAATAATAATAATAATGATAATAATAATAACTATGATGATAATAATAATAATAATAATAACAATAGCAATCACCATACACATGACTGTCATCAATCACTATTACTCAAAGCTCATACCTGCTTGACACACATCTTCCACACATATTTGGCCGCGTCTGGCTCATCAAACGTGAAGTGAACTGTTTCATCCGTGCGCTGGCACTCAATGCCAAAGGTTCGTTTGTTGTTCACCAAATTGGTGATGTCATTCCATCTGTAAAATTCAATGAATTGATTACTGCAAGTGCTAATGTACTGTCTCATGAAATGAATGTGCACATACACAAACTTGCTGGAGCAAAGCACGCACACTTCCACACTCACTCACTCACACGCACGCACACTCTCACACGCGCGCACACACACGCGCACG
>BOPN01002323.1:87624-90124 GCA_017312705.2 Penaeus japonicus | reverse complement strand
AAAAGGTGGCTATAACTTATCTGTCGTACGTGACTTTGTTCTTGGCTGACAAATCTACAAAAATGAAGGGTGATGATACTGAGGGGCGTTTCTGATACTGAGGTTCCGGCAGAAAGAGTTGCTTTGGGCAGATTGTGTGGATGAAACAGCGTGCCCTTTTAATAACAAAGGTGTAATGCAACAATGATGTAATTGCACTACATTTTGGTAGCAATATCAACACAAGATGTGAGACAGTTTGATTTGCAAGGACCTAGATGCACAAGTCACATATGACATGTATGTTTCTCCATCACACTTGAACAGCCAGTACGCTAGACACTGCTCTATTTACAAGCAGAGGGCAGCCAGGGCACAACTACATCAAAAGAAAAGGGAGCATAAAGAGATATTTACTTTTGCATTCTTACAGGGCAACAAGAACAAATATGTAAGATGAAAGCTAAATACCTCATGATAAAACAAGCAGGTAAAGAACTGTTAAAATAAACAGCAAAGATAACAGCTGGCACAGCTGAAAGGTAGGCCTATATGTATGCTGGCTAGAGTCAAGTGGTGTGTAAACAGACAAACAGATATCTTTATTGATTTCTTTCATATCATTTTAGAATAAAATGTAAAAAAAAAAAATTGGGGGGGATATCTCCACTTTCTTGTGCCTGGAGGGGAGGGAGGAGGCAGATTTTAAGCATTAATTAGATTAATTAACATTTACAGTACTAATATCATTAGTAAAGATGATAACATTAAGAACAATTATGAGAGTAAAATAATTGTAACTACTATTGTTTGTAAGTAAATATTCATTTCTAATTCCTCATACCTCAAGTGGAGTAATATGCCCAAGGTATTTACAATATTTCCTCTTGTGATCAAATTACAGATTTAGGATTCTTAAGTAATATTTTTTACTACTCTGCAAACCAAAGTCATAACCTTTCAAACAAATAGCTAATGATACACAGGGCAAATTTCAAATGCCCACACTTCATGTTCTAACCTGATGTTACATTGACTTTCTAGCTGACTGTCAACAAATAATTTTGCCCCTGTTGCAATAGGTTCAGATGTCCCTAATGCCCTGATAGCCTGGGTTCCCAAGGAAGATTGTCACACCCAAGCTAAGATAATTACCATTATAAATAGCAATGGACATTGCTTTTGTGTATAGCCATAGTAAACCCTTTCATACAGAGCCATAACATTTCTAACTTCTAGTCATTATGATTCATTTTCTATATAACCTCAGTAACCACCTTTCTATAGAGTAGATCCACAATATCCTAAAAGCAGGTTCAATATATTGTATCCCCCTTATAACTAAAGCCACATTTATTACCTTTGCAGTCAAAATAATCCCTCTTCTAAAATCACCATACTTACCTTAACGTACCTTTATGTAAGTTAATTTGTGTGACTCACCTTGTGACATCATCTTGCAGGAGTGAGACGTCATGAATATAGTACAAGACAGCCAAGGCAAGGTTGGGAGACTGAGCATATTTGTCTAGCTGTTTCTTCAGGGGACGGTCGAGCTCCACCCATCGAACTTTGGGGTACGGCTTCTTGCTCATGTAACGCAGCCCAAAGAACTCGGGCTAGGAGGGGTCAGTGAAGGGAGACAGGAGGAGAGAGAGGGTTAGGTAAAATAAGTTATGAAATACTTTGGCCATTATGGCCATAATGTGTGTGTATGTATATATATATATATATATATATATATATATATATATATATATATATATATATATATATACATATATCTTTTAATCATTTGCTATGTCAGTAACTTATGTCATAAGTGGAATACTATTTTAAAAGATAAAGATATATAAAACCCCAGTACCTGATGAAGAGACAACCTCTGGCAGACATTGCGCAGGCAGTCTTGGCCAGTGGAGTCTGCAGATAATGTACACTCAAGGGTGGTCTTGTCGAGAAGCTCGACGCTGATGACCAGCACGTTGCGGGAGACCACATTGTACTGTCGGGTCTTCTTCAGACGCAACTTGAAAGGCATTTTAACCTGCTCAGAAAAAGACCGTAAACAAACATCAACTATAATGAAATACTGAAAATAAAAATCATTTTCAAAAGTACATGAATATCAAACCCCAATTATACTAAATGGGAAAAGGGGTCGCAGGCCTAAACCACTAAACCATCCTACCTTTATCAGGTGCCGCTAACGTACAGCAACATGACGGTCTGGTATTGCCACATTATCGGACCTTCCTCACCACCTCCGCCTCGACACCATCCTGAAAGGCAGAGGGTTGACTTACAACATGTAATTAAAATAGTCTAAGACTACTTTCCCATCTCAATGCAACAAAAAGTCTTAGAGGGTCACACCAGGAAGCTAGTACTGTGGAAGAACACCAAACTTTTTTATTATCACTCGTCTCTGCTTTTATCTCCCCTGCGGGCATTCCCTAACCTCCTATAAATATTTATTAGCCTTGCCCACCAGAAAGAGATTCATATCACACATCCCTGC